>JALJVW010000959.1:0-32882 GCA_024865655.1 Emberiza elegans | reverse complement strand
GAGACTGGAGCTTCTGGCATGGGCAGAGAAACTGGAGACAGGGAGACAGTATTTCAGAGGTCCCTGCTCTCTTCTCTGGTTCCTTATCTTATTTCCCCCAGGACCCTACTCACTGTCCCTGCTGCAATCCATTCCCCTGACAGCTTGAACATTCCTCACAGCAGGAAAAAACCTTATTTTCCAATATTATCCCACACAATCCACCTTCCTGCAGAAAATAAAGTTAAGCAATCTATATTACGTATACTTTCATTCATCCATACTCACTCACTTTTATTTATTTAATATGTCTCATTCACTCCCCCACTCAACAGGACAACACAAAAATAAGATACCTTTGTTCTCAAGTCACTTGTTAATACCCACCCACAGGTATTACAAAATCTCAAAATGTTATTGGGCCACCCTTGATTTTCTTGGGTATCCCTCAATCCAGCTGCGTTGTTCCACCCGGAATGTTCTTGGGCACCTTTATCCCTCAATCCAGCTGTGTTGTTCAACCCTGGGTGCTCTTGGGGGAAGGAGAGACATTCTGTGCTGTTCTTGTGAGCCAGCAAAGGCTTCCTGATGATAAGGAAAGCCCCATATCTCTCCTGAGGAAGACACCAAGGTTGTCACCATGGAGACGTGATGAAGGAGAGAAAGTTAAGAGATACGGACCCTAGCTGGCTCACAGAATGATGTGGGTCCTTGGTCACCCACTGAGAACTTTGTTTCTTTCCTATAACCAATGGGCAGTGAATGTGTATGTTAAGTGAATGTAAATATCTTTAAAAAGTATAAAAGCAACATGTTACTATAACAAATCTTTCTTGCACCCTTCTGATGGAGTCGTGGTACTTTGTGCTGGGTCGTGCTCTATAACGACACTTGGGCATCTTTATCCTTAAATCCAGCAAGATTTTAGGGGTATCCTCCACCTCTTATCCTGCTTTCCCAGTGGATAGCACCAGGAATACCCTCGGCTTCCTCTCTCCAAGGGGTCCCACCCTTTACCTGAGACCCAGTCCCAGTTACCCCCAGGGGATTCTCTCACTGCTTTTATCTTTCCCTTTGTCTCTTTAGTGGCCGTTTTTCTTGTGAAAGAATGGAACTGCAGCGTGGGAGACTCCTCACCCATTTTGCAGGTCTGGGATAACCAGTCCACATCTCATTCATACACTCATTCATCCCCCCATACCTGCCCCCCTTACAATTCTCTTTTCCTCTTCGAGTCTTCGTGCCCAAGAATTTTGGGGCTACTGCGGTTTTAGGGAGCCTTTTCCCTTTTCTTTGCTTTATGTGTCTCTTTTTGTCCACAGAGTTTCAACCTGCAACTGCTGATGTCACCAGAAGAAGCAGGCGAGGCCACTGAAATCAGCAGGGCGCCCTGCCTGCTCAGTATCTCCTGGTGGTCTTGGAAGTGAGGTGTTAATCCTGGGCGAGAACCCCAAATTGTGAAAAACATGGCTCACTTTCCTGTTAAAATTGAAAAGTTTAATAAAGGACAAGAGAAAACAGAGACACTAAAGCAAAGATTACAGCTGGGTGCTTGAGGGCCATGCAGGACTGGAGCGGGGCTTCCTCCATCACTGAGGGCTATTTGTGGGAACGCTGAGCAGGGGTGTTGCTTGTGCTTGAGGGTCACAGGTCTGGGGTGGGGCTTCCTCCATCACTGAGTAGCGAGCTGATTAAAAGAAGCCTCTAGGGAATGTGGCAATGTGGAGTGTGGCAAACAGGAGTGGGCAAAGAGGGGGTGTGGTACATCTCTGAAGGCGTGGCAGAGCAGTTTGTGAGGCAGTTCCCACAGGCAGGGCAAGCAGGCAGGGTTGCAGGGTTTCTTGCTAGTAAGGTTTACTGAGTGCTGTTTGTGGTGTTTTAGTTGGTTGGTAGGTTTTAGCATTTCTGTTAGTGGTTTGCATGCAATCCAAAACTGTAGTTAGTACGAGTGTATGTAATCAGATGGATCCCTCCAAAAAGGACAAGTCTGTCCAGATCCATTCTTGTGCCGACTGCTTGAGCTTATCAGTGGTTTTGGGGATGTTACAGAGGAAATCTGCCTGCAGTGTGAACAGGTGAACAATCTCCTTTCACTGGTGGCTGAGCTTAGGGAGCAAGTTGAAGGACTAAGTGTGGTGAGATACAGTAAGGCGCCTCGGAAGATGTTACGGAAAGACAGTAGAGATTCCTTTCTTCCCCAACCCTTTTCTTGATAAGATCACCCAAGAATGTAGCTCCCCCTAGTTCCAGTAAGGAATTCCACCAACCCCGTTAGTTTTCTACCCTCTTTTGACCATAGATGGTAATGTAAGGCCCCCTTATCGTAGCACTGTCCCCTGACCTATATAACCCCTTGGAATAAGAAATAAACGCCTTTGACCGTCCACCACATTGGTGTCTGCGTTTGTCACTGGCCTGAGCGGCCCTGGATTTGGGCCGCCGTGCTGATCTTCGGAACCAGGTCGCTTTGCCTTGCAAAAGGCAACATAGTGGTGCCGACAACCCGGGAAACGAGCAGCACCCCAGGGGTTCGGGATTCGCCTGGTTGGAAGTCAGCGGCTACAGCGGCAGGTCCGACTGTAAGCAGAGGAGGGACGCCTCTGGAACCAGCGAACGGGCCATGGACGCCATCGCGAAGGTTGTATGTTATGTACAGGAATATTGGGGTATAAAATGCGAACTCAGGAATTTTAATCTCGCTATTGCGAGGCTCCTAGAGTTGGGGGTCATTAATCACCCCGTAGAAATATTAGACCCGGACATTTGGAAAAGGTGCACGGCCGCCCTGGCAGAGAATACTAAGTCCACAGGCAGTGCAAAGAGCTTGAAGGCGTGGTGGAAGGTGGAACAAGCCCTACGCCGGGCATTAGAGGAACAGAAGACGTGGAAAGAAGCACGAATGTGTTTATTAGATGCGCCGCAGTCGGGAGTGGCCGCAGCCGCAGGGGCCGCCCCAGAGAGCGACCCGGGGGGGGCAGGGATACGCGGGGGTCGCGATCGTTTTGTCCCTCCCCGAACCCAGATCCGCAGCCCCCAGAATCACCAGGGAAGCCCCCCACAGCAGCGCAGGCCCCATCGAAGCCCTCTACCCCCCCCCTCCCCTCCCACAGCCACCCGAACAAACAGCAGACCCTCCGCCCGCGCCACCGCTGCCGGCTTCCGATGCCGCGCGGGAGATACACCAACGAGTGAAATCCTTTTGGGGAGGACTGTCCAGAGAGGTGTGGGAAGCCGCAAAAAGTGGCCAGCCCAGACCAACACGATGGCGCGGCGCCGCTGCCGCCACTGCCGCGGCCACCGCCTTTATGGGAGGAACATGGTGCTGACCAGGAGGGAGGGGGGGCGGGCCCAGCCTGTTCATGGCGCTAACAGCCCAGAACCGCGAATAGCCGCCGACGTGCATGCGCAGGGGGGCGGCAGAGGGTGTTCCCCCGATCGAGATCCACGCCCACCGCTGCCACCATATACGGAAGAAATCCCTCCCTACGGGAGGCAGGGCAAGCCCAGGGGGCAGGAACGGTACCACCCCCGAAGGGAGGGGCGGGGTCAGACCCGGACAAAAGGGCGGGACAGACCAGAAGTTCGTCGGCACTTCGCTTCCA
Organism: Emberiza elegans; assembly: GCA_024865655.1. Lineage (NCBI taxonomy): Eukaryota > Metazoa > Chordata > Aves > Passeriformes > Fringillidae > Emberiza > Emberiza elegans. Next base: position 29,301 of record JALJVW010000959.1, on the reverse strand, counting down.
ATTCTGATTCGAGTAACTTCCACTCGGACAGCTCCGGGAACTCGGCCGAGTCCGACTGGGACTTGGAAGCAGAAACAACTGAATTTAGGTGGTTTCAAGCGAAACCGAACAAATCCTTAAAGAAAGTCGGGAAAAGAGGCCACGTCGCCAGGGAATGCAGATTCCGTCTCCGGGGAAACGGGAGAGGGAGGGGGCGGGCGGGCCATATTCAGCCTCCTCCCACTGCGAATGCAACACGGCCCATCTACCCCCACTGGAGCATGGGGACTTCATATCCCATACTCCCACAGGGGGCAGCCGACTCCACGCCCCTGCCAGCAGCCCATTGGCAGGGCAGCACAGCTCCGCCCATGGTACTCTCATACCCATCACCGCCACAAGCCGCGTAACCGAGCTGACAACAATCCACCTTCCTTTCCGCAAGCAACCGACCACAGAGTCAACCACAATATCGGAGCACCTGGCCCTTGCTCTTGCCGGCTTCGGAGGAGAAATGTCCTACTCTGCCAAACCAACTTGGACTCAGCTGCTGACCGTTGTCGACATGGACATGCCGCCAAAGGTCATGGACCGACCACAACCAGGACCAACGGTCTTCACAGACGCTTCCTCCACGACTTCTACTGCAGCAGCAGTGTGGCAGACAGGAGAGCAATGGTATTGCGTCAAAGCATGTGACCCCACACTGTCAGTGCAACAGCTGGAGGCGACAGCGGTGGTCCTGGCATGTGGACTCTCTCGAGATGAACACCTCAACATTGTAACGGACTCTATATTCGTGGCAAAACTCTGCCTAGCCATGGCAGGACCAGGTGTGTCGACATCTGCAGCAGCCCTGATGCTGGAAGAAGCGCTCTCCTTGCGACAGGGAAGCGTGTCCATCATCCACATCAACAGCCACAACCCAGTCAAAGGCTACTTCCAGATCGGCAACGACAAAGTGGACACCGCAGCGAAAGGCGTGTGGACGTTGCAGGAAGCTCACCAACTGCACGAGTCGCTCCACATCGGAGCCAAAGCACTGGCAAAGAGATGTGGGATCTCGGCAACGGATGCGAAACATGTAGTGGCCACCTGCCCTCATTGCCAGAAGTCACCCCTATGGACCAGTGGAGTCAACCCGAGGGACCTTCAGAGATCTGGCAGTCGGACTTCACTCTGTGTCAACTGCTGAAGCCCCGAGCATGGCTTGCAGTGACAGTGGACACTTACAGCGGAACGATCATAGCCACACAGCACCACAAAACTAACTCTAAGGCCACAATTTACCACTGGCTGACAGCCATGGCATGGCTTGGTATCCCCAAGCAGATCAAAACCAATAACAGTTCCAATTTCACCTCCAAACCAGTGCAAGAGTTCACCTCGAAATGGGGCATCACATTAGTGCAAGGTATCCCATATAACAGTACCGGGGCAGGCCATAGTTGAGCGAGCAAATCAGACCCTGAAAACCAAGCTAGAGGTGTTAGCAAAGGCAGAGGGCTTTCCCAATTCCATTCCCCCGGGAGACCAGGCATGTATGCTGGCAACCGCCTTGCTAGCATTGAATCAGTTCCCCAGGGGGGAAGAAACAAACAGTCCTGTTCAAAAACACTGGGCCACTCAAGCATTAGAGGAGGACCCATGGGTTGCAATTAGAAATGAGATGGGCGAATGGGAACAGGGTTGGAGGCTGATGCTCACAGGGCGAGGGTATGCAGCTGTCAAAAAGGACGGCAAAATCAGGTGGCGTCCACTCAGGTCAATTAAGCCTGACCTCCACAACGAGCAGGATGAGACTAATGAGAATTGTGAGTTTCTGTTTTCAGGACATGCTCGTGGGGTGTCCTCATAATGCGTACGCCCCTGCTCTGGAGGAAAGTGACAGACCACCAAAACGTCAGACAGCGCCCGAGAGACCCGCACGGGTGAGACCCGAGCATCAACAGTGTCTCTGTGTGATTCTGCTGCTGGGCCTTGTCGCCAGAGGGCAAGCCAGCCCAGACCACTACTCCCACCAGCCATTCAGGTGGGTCATGCGTCATCTTAGTAGTGACAAAGTGCTCAGAGAAACCACCACACCGAATGCCCCGTCCTTCATGCTTCGCACTACCGACCTGTTTCCAGGACAACCAAAGGTAGACCCCCATTCCCCACACGCCACACACATGTACTTATCCTATTGGTGCCCAGCCTCAAGCCCAGGAAAAAGTTACTGCAATCGCCCAGGGTGGGGACATTGTGGACACTGGGGCTGTGAAACCATTGTTACAGATGCCAGGCCGTCAGGGCCTGGATGGGATCCACAAGAGCCTGACAAATTCTTACAGTTTGCATGGGCACCCACTGGCTGTAACACACCCATCTTCCTCCACGGAAGTTTCTATCGAAACCGTCACAAAATCCCAAAAATCCAGAAGTGCACTCACTATAACATGACAGTTCTGCAGCCAAATCACCCTAGCTGGGCCATAGGCAAGGCGTGGACAGTAGTCCTTCAGGAATCAAAAGAGTGGGTGAACGTGCAAATTGTCAGGCTCCAACCGTCAGCACCCCAAGCAGTCGGGCCAAACAAAGTTATTAAAGACACGCAGAAAGGGAGAGACACAAGCTACCCCAAAACCCTACCCACAAAGGCCACCGGCATCCCGACCGACCGAGCGGAAACCTTTCCTATAGGCCGCCCGGCCGGATCAGAGTCGGACCCAATCCTTCGCATGTTAGAAGCTACCTTCCTTTCCCTGAACGAATCTAACCCTAACCTAACTGATTCTTGCTGGCTTTGTTATGATGTCAAACCTCCTTTTATGAAGGAGTCGCTTTAAACACCCCTTTCAGTTATTCCACAGCCAATGCCCCTCACCAGTGCAGATGGGACACTGCTCGCAAAGGAATCACCCTGAGCCAGGTCACAGGACGGGGCAGATGCTTTGGAAATGCAACCCTAGTTAAGCGGAAAGGCGACGTCTGCACCGAAGTTGTTGAGCCTGACGGGAAGAACAATAAGTGGGTGGTCCCATCCACGTCTGGGATGTGGGTTTGCCAGCAGTCCGGAGTGAGCCCCTGTGTGTTCCTTGCCAAATTTGATGATTCTAACGACTTTTGTGTCCAGGTTCTGATTGTTCCTAGGGTCCTGTACCACTCAGATGAAGAGGTGTATCGCCTTTTTGAAGAACCCAGCCGGCTCCACAAAAGAGAAGTAATAACCGGTATAACTATCGCAATGCTGCTCGGCCTAGGAGCAGCTGGAACGGCCACGGGTGTCTCAGCCCTAGCAACTCAGCACCAAGGACTGTCCCAACTACAGACAACTATTGATGAGGATCTGCAAAGGATTGAAAAATCCATCTCCTATCTGGAGAAGTCGGTCTCCTCTCTCTCAGAGGTGGTCCTGCAGAACAGGCGGGGGTTAGACCTCCTGTTCATGCAGCAGGGAGGCCTGTGTGCCGCTTTGAAAGAGGAGTGCTGCTTCTATGCAGACCACACGGGAGTTGTCAGAGACTCCATGGCAGAACTCCGGAACAGACTGGCTCAGAGACAGAAAGACAGGGAAGCCCAACAGGGCTGGTTCGAGTCCTGGTTCAATAAATCACCATGGCTAACCACCCTAATTTCTACCCTAATAGGTCCACTGGCAACGCTGCTTCTAGCTGTCACCTTCGGACCGTGCCTGCTGAACAAGATAGTTACGTTCGCTCAGAGCCGCTTGGAACGGACTAATATCCTGTTCATAGGCCAGCAACAAATGCTGTGATTGTAGCCAGGCTAAACATGCCTGGGAAAAAAGCTACTCAGGATTCCCAAACCCCTATTTCCTTTATCAAATCACAACCTTATACCTCATTTTAATGCCTATATGTATATAACTACCTCATTCTTTTTATGATAGAGAGGGGGAAGTGTGGGAGAACAGGGACAATCGCGCTCGAAGATCACGGGACTGTCACGGGACAGGAAAGTGTCCCCTTCCCCCGACCTTTGCCCAGCCTTCTGATAAGAATCACCTAGGAATGTAGCCCACCTGGTCCTAGCAACCTTCCTACCAGTCCTAGTACTTTTCCACTGACCCCAGTAGTTTCCCCACCTATAAGTCCTCCCCCTGACGTAGAAGACCCCCTAGAGTATAAAAAATCCATGAAGTGAGCTAATAAAGGCCTTTGACCATCCACCACGTTGGTGTCTGCGTGAGTTCACTGGCCCGAACAGCTCTGACTGTGAGTTGTCGTGCTGAGACCCGAAATCAGACCGCCAAGCATGCTGAAAGGCTACACTCCCCCCTCCCTACGCCGGGATTGTCGCACCTCCCCCCCTGCGGAGCCACCGCGGGTCCCCAGTGTGCCCCCGATGTCCCCAACAGGATCCCAATGTCCCCTGAGTGTCCCCAACAGTGCCCAAGTCCTGTGTCCTCTCAATGTCCTCTTCGGGACACTCGGGGACACACTGGGGTCCTGTTGGGGACACTGCGGGGACATGGGGACACCAAAGCAGTGGCACCAGGGACAGAGCAGTGTCCCCAGTTCCATTCCACTGCCACCAGCCCAGTGGCCCCAGTTCCATCCCAGTGCTCCCAGTGTCATCCCAGTGCTCCCACTGCCAGCCCTGTGCCACCATCTCTCATTGTCCCCATACCAATGTCACCATTCCAGTGTCCCCAGTTCCATCCGTGTCCTGTCCAGCGTGACAGTTCAATCCCAGTGTCCCTATCCCGGGTCAGGGGAAGGTCTCTACTGGCCTGTAGAGCTCCATACTGCTCTGAACTGGTCTGAACTGGTCTCTGCTGGTCCAAACTGGTTTCCTGTGTCCCCTGCTGCCCTTTCTGCTCTTTACTGGTCCATACTGGTTTATACTACTCTGAACTGGTTCATACTGGTCAGGGCAGGGGAATGTCTCTGTTGGTCTGTAGATAGTCATACTGGTTCATACGGGTCTGAACTTGATTATTCTGGTCCATACCAATCTGAACTGGTCCCCACTGCTCTGAACTGGCCCTTACTGCTCTATACTGATTCATACTGGTCTATACTGGTCAGGGCAGGGGAAAGTCCCTCCTGGTCTGTAGAAACTCATACTGGTCTGAACTGGTCTGAACTGTCCCCCACTGCTGTACACTGGTTCATACTGATCCTTACTGCTCTATACAGTCTCATACTAGTCTATCCTGGTCTATACTGGTCTGAACTGGTCTATACTAGTCAGCATAGGGAGAAGTCTCCCATGGTCTGTAGATATTCATACTGGTCTATACTGGTCTGCAGTGGTCTATACTTGTCTGAACTGCTCTATACTGGTCTATATTGGCCAGGGAGGGGTTCACAGTGCAAACCAGTCTAAATACAACAAATTCAATATGCCTAGATATAAACAAGTCCCTGGGTGAACAAGGAATATGTTGGATTCAGTTCTACAAGGGACCCTCAGCCAATGTCATTCAGCCCTAAATGCAGACCTGTCATTGCCCAGGAGCCTGACGGTAAAGACCCCAACCAATCACATGTGGAAGCAAGGGAGAAGCTCCTATAAAAGGAGCTGTGAGAATAAACCTGAGGCTGTTTGTCACAAGGTCCTTTGAGTTATTGAAATTTGTATGTCGGAATGAAGTTTTAACAGGTACACGCGGTGACCCAGAAGAATTGACTCAGCCATTTGTGTACAGAGCAGGGTAGACTGAAAAATGTGTTTTGTAAAAAGAAAAAAAAAAAAAAAAAAAAAAAACAGTGAAGGAAAAAAAAGACAGAAAGGCTAAAAAACTGAATGGTGTCTAAAAAACTGAAGGAGTCAGAGAAAGAAAAAAGCTGGAAAATAGAAGGAAAACCCCACCAAAGAAATGGGCACCTTAACCTCCATAGAGGAACAACCACTCATTAAGGTATGAACTTTTAATTTACTTCAAGGAGGAGAAAAGTAGGAGCAACAAGCTCTGAAAGCCACAATTGAAGTTATAAAACTTTTGATGCATACTTCAAACTCTCATGTTCTCATGTCTCTCTGATGTTTTCTAATAAAATCACAACATAGCCTGGCAAGCCAACAGCTCATCGGAAGCAGAAGATTGTCAGTAGTAAGACAATCTGCCCATCTCCTTATTCCAAGACTCAAATATTTAGAAAACATCAGTGGTAGAAATATGTGTGGTTTTAATTGAAATAGTTTTGAGTTGAATTGTTTATTGTTTGTAGTGTTAAGTTGGAACTTTGCAACTTCTAAACATTAGGCCTGTGACATGCTAACCTAAAGAATTGTAATGTTGGTGGCTTTGCCTGACAGCTTCTGGATGTGAACGTCACAACTCCACTGATACATGAGGTACATCACCAGCTGTGGGAGACTGGGCTTGCTGAGTTGGGTGAAAAAGCCTCATTCAACTAGGCTCATTATTTACCTTTTTTAATCTAACCAAGAGGGTGAGTTGTCACACTGCAGCTGATCTGAAGCTGCCCCCTAAACTCAACCAGCCCAGAAGAAAACAAGTCCCTGGATACGGCAGGGATAGGTTGGATTCAAACCCAAGCAAGGACCTCAGCCAACCCTGTTCAAGCTTAGACGCAGATACAGCACTGGCCAGAGAGCAGGGCAGAGAGAGAACCCATCCCATCAGCTGTCTTCAGCCAGGAGATTCAAACCCCCTATATAAAGAGGGACCGAACAATAAATGAGGCTGTTTGTCACAAGGGCCTGTGAGAGTTCCAGTTGTTTGTGTGTCTCCAACGAATGACTCCCATCCTAACACGTATGAGTGTAATTTTGTGTTTAGTTGTGGACTGGGATGTGAACCCAGGGTATGGTGTGAGTGTAAAATCTGTCATGAGAGGTGGCATTGCACAGGCACACAAAAGAGTGTCTGGGGCTGGGAGTGGGAAAAAGTGGAACTCTGAGCCAGGAATCAGGCATTAAATTTTTAAAATTTCTGTAAGAAATAGTGTGTGGGAAAACAGCATTTACTTCCATGAGTCTCAACAGTACCGGAGAAGGACAGGGAAAATACATGTAAAAGGCGTAGAGTCAGATTTGCATGGAAATTAAGAAAGAAGGAAAAAAACCAGCGTGGGGACAGTGCCAGGACAAGCTGAGAAAATGGGACACAAAGCAAGCAAAGGGAAAACCCCCAGGGGAAAGGGGAGCAGGCAGACATTAATGGATATACCTCCAAACAACCTCCTAGGGATAAAATTGGCACGGTGGGTACATAACCCTGAAACAAATAATGAAATTTGAATCAAAATTATTCATTATGATATGAGAAAATAGACTCATCAGGAGATAAGATCTGATCATTTATCATTGCTCTGATCTGTCCAAAATAGAGTTCCTTTGAGGGGTGGATATGCCAAACTTTGAATATTCATGTGAATGCCTAAGAACCAGTCAGTCAGGAAAAAACTGATTCTGCTGCCAGTTGGAAGGGCAAGGTTTTCCTGGGGGAGGCAAACACATTTAAATTAAAAGAAATGAAAACCTGGGACCCCTTAGAGTATCTGCCCCCTCTATATCTGCCAGCACTTGATGCACCCCCTGATGGACCCAGCCAGAATACCTGGGGCAGGGCAGTCCAGCAAGAGGAATGGAAAAATGAGAACCAAGCAGTGGCACTAAACCCCCTCTGGGAAGTGCCATTGGGTGGGGCACACAGGGAATCGGGTTTGTCACTGCCCCACTTAATTCCTCCAAAGTGAGAGCATTTAAAAAGGAATTAAAAGTTCTACGTGAAGATCCAAGTCGATCAAAGAACAAGTAGACCAATTTTTGGGACCCAATGTTTATAACTGGGACAAAGTACAATCTAGAATTAACCTTTTGTTTACACCTGAGGAAAGACAAATGACCCGACTAGCAAGGATCTGGATTTGGGAGAGGGAACCTGCACACCACGGACCCTGCAATGCCCTAACTGGGACCACCATAACCCCGGGGGAAGGTAAAACATGGAAGATTACAGAACATTAATTATCAGGGGAATTAGGGAGGCTGCTCCACCAACTCAGAATGACCACAGGGCATTTGCTGAACAACAAAAGAAGGATGAGACTCCAACTGAATGGCTGGAGAAGTTAAAAAGAAATGCGAGACAATACTCAGGTATAGACTGATACAATAGCTGGACAAGCTTTATTGAAGATAACCTTTGTCACGCATGCTTGGCTGGATATAAGGAAAAGCTGGAAAGACTGGGGGAATGGCAGGATAAGGGATTGAATGACCTGTTAAAGGAAGCCCAGAAGGTCAATGTACGGAGGGAGAGATGAGGAGAAAGCCAAGGGGAAAGCAAAGATAATGGAGCCACTATTGCTGAGGGGAACCAGCGTGCGAGCACCCACCCCCAGAGGGAAGTGAGACCCTGTCAGGGCAAGGCAAACGGGAGCAGGGGGAGGATAATGGGACCAGAACTCCCTGGGGGAGAGGCTCTGAAGGGAAAAGGGCAATTGAACAACTGAGGCCCAATCTGTCACCAGCACAGGGAAATTGGGCATTTGAGGTGAAACTGCCCATGGAGGGAAAGGGACCTGAAGGTTTTTGAGGAGGCTCAAGAAACGGTCTGCTGTACCCATGGTGGAAAGCTGCTTCATTCACCCCCCCAACCCACCACTGAGTGTCCCTGAGTGGCCCCAGAGTGTCCCAAGAGTGTCCCCAGTGACATGACCCCAGGAATTCCCATCAGGATTTGGGGCAAATTTAATTCCCAGAAAATTCCCCAAACTTGTCTCAAATCTCTGGCAAGGAGGAGGGAGTGGACAGGTGACACCAGCGATGTCCCCAATGATTTCACCACCCTTGATGACATCACAGTGGTGACATCACTGTTCCCACAGTAGCCTCGGGATGTCCTCGATGGCTTTTTGGCACTGCAGGGCCACTGCACGGGCACCGGGGTCACCAGGGGGACTTGAGAGAAGCCTGCGGATGTCCCCAGTGTCCCCAGAGGTGACGTGATGGCCAGGCGGCTGCTGGCCTCCCACAGCCGCCCCGGCCTCGCCACTGCAGCCACCAAGCTGTCGGGGACATTGGGGATGACTCCTTTGTCCCCTCCAGGGTGGCCTCGATGGCTCTGAGCCGGCGCTGCAGCTCCCTGGGGAAGGCAGTGGCTTTGTCACACACAGCCACCAAGCGCCCCAGTGGCCCCAGGGCTGCTTTCGCCCTCTGTCCCCTCCTGGTGGCTGGGACACTGGGCTGATGGCACTGGGGTGGAACTGGTGACACAGGGAACACTGGGACAGGATGGGGGACACTGGGATGCTGTCATTGGGATGGAACTGGGGACACTGGGACAGAAATGGGAACACTGGGACAGGGACACTGGGACAGGATGGGGACACTGGGATGGTGACATTGGTATGGGGACAGTGGGGCGGTGGCACTGGGCTGGCACTGGGAGCACTGGGCTGGTGGCACTGGGACAGGACTGGGGACACTGGGCTGGCACTGGGTTGCTGATGCCAGCATTAATTAATTAATTAACCCCCCAGGCCCCAATTGTTTGCGAAGGCAAATCTCTTTTTGCATTGATTGCTCAGGGGAACCCTTCCCATTGTTCCTTTGATCTCTCAGTGCCGGTTTGATCTCCCTGCAGAGCCAGAGCCGATGTCCAAGGAATGGCATCTGCCAGAAAGGGGTCGGGGCAAAGTGACATCACCTCCCAGGTCACGCCCCCCGCATGGCCACGGCCGCTGGTGGCCATGCTGGTGGCCCCGCTGGTGGCCAGGTGACACCGCGATGTCCCCTCACCCACTGGGCCACCTGGCAGGACACAGCCACTGCAGGCAGGGCCAGCAGCAGGTGACCATCCTCGGCCACCCCCAGGGACACTGCGGGGACACGGGGACACCGCACAGGTGGCACCAGGGACATCATGACAGTGCCACCAGTTCAATGCCAGTGTCCCTGTGCCACTGCCACCAGTCCTGTCCCGATGTCCCCAGTTCCATCCCAGTGCCACCAGCCCAGTGCCAGCAGTCCAGTGTCCCCAGGGCTGTCCCACTGTCAGCACCCCAGTGTCCCCAGTTCAATCCCAGTGCCACCAAGCCAGTGTCCCCAACTCCGTTCCAATGTCCCCAGTTCCACTGTTGCCTCTGCTTGAGGCGTGGCAACCTGCCTCGGGAACGGCACGGCGGCAATCCCCCCGCCACTCGGACCACGTACTCACAAACACCAATGTGGAGGACGGCAAATGGCGTTTATTAACAGTTACACGGGGTTATATGTCCCTGGTTCTGCTTGTGTCATGGAACGGGGGTTAACGGCCAACAAAACGGGGGGGCTAAGTAACTGTAACGGTAAAGGGGAGGGTTCTGTCTACCCATAACATTGTGAGGTCTTCTGATCGGCCCCTAATCTACCACATTTCCCCCCCCCCCTTATGATTAATTAAAAACACAGAAAGTGTAAAGGTTATAAAAATACAAAGGCTGGCGAACCGATGCATGGCAAAACTGACAACTGGTAAAACACAGTGCAACATATCCGCAACAAACTCGCCTCAAAGCAGCTGTTGGTGTTTGACAAACAAAATGTTAACTCTTTCCAACCGGTTCTTAACGCACAATGCTAACTTGTTTAAAATGCAAGGCCCAAAAATCAATGCCCGGAGCACTACAGCAAGAGGGCCTAACAAGGTGGAAACAGGGGCGGCCAGCCATGGGGACTGATTGAACCATGACTGAAACCATCCCTGTTGAGCCTCTCCCCCAGTCCTTCTCTGTGCCAGCCTCTCTCTTAGTTCGGCCATGGAGTCTCTCACGACCCCGGTATGGTCTGCTGTCGGGCTGCTCGACGATTTGTGGCGGTCTTCAGGAAGTGGGGCATACGGGTCGCGGGGGTGCCCGAGGATCCAGTCCTGCAAAATAAAACTTCACAAGTCTCATTAGTTCCACCCTGAAGGTCTGGTTTGACAGACTTCAGTGGGCACCATTTAACTTTACCATCTTTCTTAACAGGCTGCATACCCTGGCCCTGTGAGCACCAGTCTCCAAGCCTGTTCCCATTCTCCTAGTTCATTTTTAATTATAACCTGTGGGCCTTCCTCTAGTGCTCGGGTGGCCCAGTGTCTCTGGGCAGGGCTTTTTGTCTCGTCCCCACTAGGGAACTGATTTAGCTCTAGCAGAGCAGTTGCCAGGATGCGCGCTTGGTCTTTCGGGGGAATGGAATTAGTAAAACCCTCTGGTTTTTCCAACACCTCCAATTTAGCTTTCAGAGTTTGGTTTGCCCGTTCAACAATGGCCTGCCCAGTGCTATTGTATGGGATGCCATGTACTAAAGTGATACCCCATTTCGAAACAAATGCTTGGATCGATTTTGAGATAAAATTCAGGCCATTGTCCATCTTGATCTGCCTCGCAACACCAAACCACGCCATAGCTGTCAACCAATGTTGGATGGTTGCTTTGGAGTCAGTTTTTTGATGTTGCGTGGCCACGATCACTCCGCTGTAGGTATCCACACTCACCGCAAGCCATGCTCGGGGTTTTAGCAGCTGACATAAAGTCTGTCTGCCATATTTCTGCGGCTTTGAGGCCTCTAGGGTTGATGCTGCTGGACCACAGTGGTGATTTTTGGCAGTGAGGACATGAGGCGACGACGTGCTTTGCATCAGCGGCTGAGATCCTGCATTTCTTCATGAGTGCTTTAGCTCCGATATGAAGGGATTCCTGTAGTTGACGGGCATCTCTCAACATCCACAGTCCTCTTGCAGTGGCGTCTGCCTTGTTGTTGCCGATCTGAAAGAATCCCTTAACCGGATTGTGGCTGTTAATGTGGGCAATAGATATGGTGCCTTTTCACGAACAAAGTGCCTCCTCTAGCATCATCACCACTGCGGACACTGACACGCCAGGTCCAGACATGGCTAGGCAGAGCTTGGCCACAAACACAGAGTCGGTCATGATGTTGAGGTGCTCTTCTGGGAACAGTCCACATGCTAGTACCATGGCAGCTGCTTCGAGTTGCTGGACCAAAAGCGCAGGATCTGTTGTTTTGACGCAATGCCACTGCTCTCCTGACTGCCATAGTACCGCTGCGGTGGAGGTTAACGAAGATGCGTCCATGAAGACCATGGGTCCTGCTCAAGGCTGGTCAATTATCTTTGGTGGGAGGTCAATGTTGACGATCGCAAGCAGCTGAGTCCAAGGGGGTTTTGCTGCGTAGCAAATCTCTCCTCCAAATCCAGCAAGGGCTATGGCTTGGTGCTCTGATATTGCCGATGACTGTGCGGAAAGCTGTTTGCAGAAGGGCAGATATATCCTGGTGGGTTCAATGCCCAAATGCCTCAGGGCGAGTTTCCTGCCTTTCATAATAAGGCTACTAAGGCACTCAACTCCTGGGGGAAAAGCGCGTGATGGTTTTCCCAAGACCACCCATTGTATTGGTTGGGCTTTGTCGGGGGGTCCTTGGGCTAGTGCTCCTACTCCCCCCTTCTTTGTAAAGTGGACATACAAATCGACCGGTGCGTTCGAGTCCCATCTGGTGAGCATGCTCACCGACATCTGATGTTTGATAGAGTTGAGTGAGCTTACCGCTTCTGGTGTCAAGGTCTTTTGCTCCCATGGGTTTTTCCCTTTTAGGAGGTCGTTTAGGGGGTCCATGACCTCAGGAGGGATCAGGACGATGTTGCAGAGCCACTGTAGGGATCCCACCAGCTGCTGCATGTCATGGAGCATCCTGATGTCTTGGCGAACTTTTATTTGGGGAGGGGTTATGTAGGAATCTGAGATCCCCACGCCTAAAAAGGTCACACATGGTCCCCTTTTTATCTTCGCACTCACAATTTCGAACCCATTTGCTTTCAAGGTCTCTGAGACTGTTGACACTAGCCAGTCTACTTGGCTCGTTGATGGTGCGGCAATCAGGATGTCGTCCATGTACTGAATAATGGTTGCGGTGGGTTCGTTCTGCCGGACTGGCACTAGTGCTCAGCCCACCGTGATTTGGCAAATGGCAGGGGAGTTAACCATCCCCTGAGGCAGCACCTGCCACTGGAAGCGCAGGTTGGGCCGCTGCCTGTTCGGGAAGGTGATGGAAAAGGCAAACCGCTCTGTCTTCATTGTGCGGGGGGATGGAGAAGAAGCAGTCTTTAATATCAAGCACTGCACAGGGTTGTCTTCTTGGTATCATTGAATTCATCGGCAACAAAGTTTGTACAGGACCCATTGGCTGGATTTTTTTGTTCACCTCTCGTAGGTCGTGCAGGAGACGGAAGCCTTCACCAGACCGTTTGGGTATCACAAAGATTGGGGTGTTCCATGGGTTTGTGGAGGGTTCAATGTGGTTTTGCTGCAGCTCCCAAGTGATTAACTCAAGAAGGGCAGTCATTCGAGGCTTTGATAAGGGCCACTGCTCAACCCATTCTGGGTCCAGTGATTTCCATGTTAATTTGGTGGGTAGCTGTGGGTACGCGGCAGTGGCCCTTAGAATAAATTCGTCATCCTGACATCTAGCAGGGTTAGAGCATCCCTCCCTAGCAAGGGTGGACATTCTGAAATGACATACGGGGAAAGGGTGATGGTTCTCCCCGGTCCCCTTTCAGTGCAAAGCATTACCAGCTGGGTGCTTTTCCAGGCCCGGGATCGCCCCCCAACTCCGCCTGCCATGGGGGCTTCTTCTAATTTCCATTGTGAAGGCCAGTGTATGTTTGGAATAACGGTGACATCTGATCCCGTGGCAACCCAAAAGGGAAGACAGATAGCAGAGCCATCAGGGTTGTTACAGAGATGGCAAACTGCCCACACTATCAGTGGGTGTCTGCCCACCTTCACAGCAAAAGCCACCCATGGGTCTGCTCCCACACCTTCATGGCCAGGGCCACCCAGGGGCCTCGCCCCCAGGGAGCCATTCTTGGTATTCCTGGGGTGTTGATGGGTTTGGCTGGGCCGTTGGTTGAGTTGCGAAGCTGGTCATTGGAGGGGGCAATGGGTGCGGGAGCTCCACACCCCATTGGCAATTTGCACAACCGGGCCGCTTCATGTTCCAGGTGGGAGGGAGCTGTGTGCGGCCTGGGTGCCCCCTCCTGTTTCCCTGATGTTTGGATCTGCATTCTTTGGCAAAATGCCCCTTTTTTCCACATGCCCAGCACGGCCCCCTAGGTCTTGTCTGGCGTGGGGGAATGGCTGTTTGTGGGTACCCTAACTGGGGGCAGTTCACTGCGATGTGACCTGCCTGGCCACACTTAAGGCATGTCATCACACTAGTTATTGCGGTGTGGACAGCTGCCTGAATTGGGGCTAGATGCTCCTCTTTCGCGACATGCCTAATCACGTGTGCGATGGTAGACCCGGGCAGTAATGACCGTAAGATGTCCTTGGTAGCTGAATTGCACTGTTGGAGCAAACACCGCTAACACAGGGCCCTTTGCTTCCGATGGTAGGGCTGAGGAATCGAGTGCTGCCTGAAGGCAGTCCACAAATTGTGCAAAACTTTCACTCTCGCTTTGCTTTATGGTAGACCATGGCAATGGTCTGGTGATGACTTTAGATGTGGACTGGATAGCCTCTCTAGCAGCACGGGTTGTTGTCATAACCACATGGGCCCAAAGGCCCTCAGCCTGCGCCTGGGGTGTAATCATGGTTGGGTCTGTGCCCATTAAGCGCTGTATGCTGGAACTGTGTAGCGGGTGGTCTGCCCCAGTCACTAAGGCCAGTTGCTTTGCACAGTTGTGCTCCTATTCTTGTTTAAAAACAATCATCCCTGCCCCATTGAAAATTAATCTGCATGTTTGTTTGATATCAAATGGGAGCATGTCATCCCCTCGAAAAACGCAATCAATAAGAGTGGAAACCATCGCTGAATTAATCCCCCTGTTCACAATTGCTTTAACAATTGCTTGTACATCCTTGGGGTTTACCAGTGTATAGGTCCTCTGGTTTCCGCCCGGCCCCCCACTCGGACTGGAAATGCTAGCGTGGCTGATGGGGCCCACTCAGCACATGCTATTTTTATTTTCCTACAGTCGGTAAGAGGAGCTTGTTCTTTTCCTGACTTCCCCTTGGCCCAAACAGGAGCATTGTGATGGCTAATCCTGTATGCTCTCACTCCCTCTTTATTGGAATCGGAATCGGGATCGGCTATAGACCACTTATCAAACCACTCGTTGTGGAGAGTTTTGTCGATACATGGTTAGCTGAATGAGGTCATGCTTAAGATACACTGGTCAAGCAGTGATTTTCCATCCTGCTGATCAAGCAGGGGCTTTCCAGATGAGCAAACAGTGGTTGCTGCTGAGAACAGTAAATGTCTTTATAAGTAGATATCAGGTGGAGACTATACTGTCCTTGAGAGACAAATAGCAAAATGCTAGAATAGAAACTAACCTTGCTTGAGAAACTACAGTTATCGAAGGAATGTAGAAAAAGGGGCAGGGTTGTTTTCTGACGCTTGAACCAATGATGAGCTCTAGCTTTGCAATATGTATGAGCCTTATTAACACGCATATAAATGTACAAGCTGGATAATCAATAAACTGAGACTTGCTGATCAAATGATGTGCATTTGTCTCCCGTCGCTTCCCAACAACTCGTCCCAGCTCAAGTCCGACTCGGGTCTGGAAGTCGACTGACTGGAGACTTCCGGGCTCCAGGACCTTTTTGTCGGGCTTTGACCCCGCCCCTTTTTCTTAGCATTGGGCCGCTCCCTCCCTCTAGGCTCGCCCCACCTCCTGCTGGGGGAAGCTAGTCTTGTAATAATGAGATTTACAACGCGCACTCCGAGCAGCTTCAGCTCCCCCTCCACGTCTTTCCCCTCTTTCTTGCCCGCGCCTGTCTGCGCTGTCCTGCAGATCTTCTCTGTTCTTGCCGACCGCGACTGCGTCCGCGTCCCCCCCAAGCCTCTGGGGTTCACCACCCTGTGGCACATAGGGCAAAGGCCCTGCCCAGGCTCCCTCAGACTCCGAGTTACCGGCAGCACCTTGTGTCTCCTTTGACACAGACTCTGAGTTAACGGCGGCCCCTCGCACCTCCTCTGACAGCCCATCCCAAAATGGCCGTGCCTGCTCTTTTCCCTCAGCTGGCGCGCCTGGGCTCGGGAGCCGCGAAGAGCGTCCCCGCGGCTGCGAATCCCTGCACTCGGCAAAATCACAATCGCCCATAGTCTGTGTAGCCGCCCCAACACCCAGCCGGGGCACTGCCAACAGACAGTCCCGGGCGGCTCTCCAGGTTTCTTGCTCCTGCCTGCCTTTTTGTAGAGCCTGCACAACTCTCCCCCATGATTTGAGATTCCGCCCCAAGCCTGAGGACATGGTTTCCTTGGCTAGAGCCTTGGTGCACTTATCCCACACTTCCGGGTGGAGAATGTCCATCGGCCAGTCAATGAGCCCAATCTGGAGCAGCCTCGATACTATGAGGGTAAAATCCTTAGGATTACAATCAATACCGCACTGCTCCTGCATTTGAAATATGACCTTCGCAAGGGCGTCCATTCCTCTCGCTGGTTTGGGAGCATCCTCCCCGCTGAGCTGGTCCAGCCGCTGTGGCCGCCATCCACCCGTCCAGGCGATCCCCGTCTCCCAGGCAATGTCCCGGGTTTTGACACCACTTTATTGCCTCTGCTTGAGGTGTGGTGACCTGGCTCGGGAACGGCACGGTGACAATCCCCCTGCCGCTCGGACCACGTACTCACAAACACCAATGTGGAGGACAGCAAATGGCGTTTATTAATGGTTACACGGGGTTATGTGTCCCTGGTTCTGCTTGTGTCACAGAACGGGGGTTAACGGCCAACAAAACGGGGGGGCTAAGTAACTGTAACGGTAAAGGGGAGGGGCTCTGTCTACCCATAACATCGCGAGGTCTTCCGATCAGCCCCAATCTCCCACATTCCACCTCAGTGTCCCCAGCCCTCTCCTCCCAGTTTCCCCAGTCCTGTCTCAGTTTGCCTGTCCCGTGTTCCCAGTTGTGTCCCAGTGTCCCCAGTTCCATTCCAGTGCCACCAGCCTGGTGCCACCGGTTCAATCCCAGTGCCACCAGTTCAATCCCAGTGCCACCAGTTCAATCCCAGTGCCACCAGCCCAGTGTCCCCAGTTTTCCATCCCACCCAGGGTTTTCAAGGGGAAATATCTCAGTGACAGCGCCTTGAAGCAGCTCCCTGGCTGTGCTCCCCTCAAGGAACGTTGGGATGGATTTATTGACCACTCGTCCCTCAATGGGGTCAGTGATGCGTCTGACAGAGAGTTCAGATCAGCCCAGGCTGATTTATATAGAGGGCATTTATTTATTGATTTGTTTATTTATTTATTTATTTATAGGCTGTACGGTGCACACATGAACTGATAGATTATATTGCACCAACCAGCAGCTACAAGGAATCATCGATAATATCAGTATCAAATACTGTATCAAATTCCTGGTGATCCATAACAATGTTAAAAAGGTAATACAAAACTGCAAAAGGCAATACAAAAGTGCAAAAGGCAATTATTAAATTGTCATTTATGACCCGGCTGGGATGCAGGCACGACAGAAAGCTGGAAGCTCTTGAGGGGACACAGTCACCCCTGTCCCCTGTCCCTGTGTGTCCCCAGAGTGTCCCTGTCTGCCCCGAGTGTCCCCAGTGAAACCCCATCAGGATTTGGGACAACTTCAATGAAAATTCCCAGAAAATTCCCCAAATTTGTCTCCAATCCCAAGCAGGGAGGGGACAGGTGACACCAGCAATGTCCCCAATGATGTCACTGTCCCGATGACATCACAGCTGTGATGTCACTGTCCCTGCAGCAGCCTCGGGATGTCCTCAATGGCTCTTTGGCACTGCTCGGCCACCGTGCAGCTGCCGGGGCCACTGGGATCACCTGGGTCACCATAGGAACTCAAGAGGAGATTGTGGATGTCCCCAAGTGTCCCCAGCAGGTGACACGTGAACAGGCGGGTGCTGGCCCTCCACAGCTGCTCAAACTTGGCCACTTTGGCCGCCAAGGCCTCGAGGATACAGGGGGACGCCTCCTCTGTCCCCTCCAGGGTGGCCTCGATGGCCCCGAGCCGGCGCTGCAGCTCCAAGAGGAACAACCTGGCTCTGTCACACGCCACCACCAAACGCTGCAGCGGCTCCAGGGCCACCTCTGGCCAATGTCCCTCCTGGTGGCCGCCCTCACCCGGCTGGTGGCCACCACAGCCTCTCCCACACCCTTGCTGGTGGCCACAGCCCCTGGGCCTCGTGTGGGCCCCTGCTGAGGCCTCCTCATCCCTGTCCAGGGCCACCATCAGCTGCTGGGCCGTGGCCGCCAGGTTGTCCCCAGCTGTCCCCTTGGGTGGCCTCGTCCCGTGGGTCCCCAGACCAGGTGGTGGCCTCAATGGTGGCCTCGGCATTGGCCGCGTCCCTGCAGGCATCACGGAGCTCAGCAGCCTCTGCTCAGCCGTTCCCAGCTCTCCGTGTGCGCGCCACCGCCTCCCTCCAGGCGCTGCCCGTGGCTCTCACATCGGCCCAGGTGGCCCCAGGGGTGGCCCGAGGGGTGGCCAGGGCCTGGCCCAGGAGGGACACCGCCGTGGTCCAGGGTCCTATGGAGGTGCCAGCTGAGTCTCCTCAGGGCCCATTCAGGGACTTTGGGGACACGCGCTGCTGCTCGTCCCTGTGTGACCCGGTCACGGTGGCCCCACCTCGCCCAGGGGTGGCCACCACGGCCACCAGCGCCTCCAGCAGCTGGGGAGGGGAGGGAGGGAGGGGACCTGGATCAGGGACCTGGTGGCTCTTGTGCCCTCCCAGGGTCCCCTTTGTCCCCTCCCTGGAGGGCTCTGCTGTCCCCTCTGTTCCCTTTGTCCCCTCCTCGTCCCCTCTGCCACCCCTGCCACGCCCCACTGTCCCCCCCCCCAGCCACCCTCGGTCCCCTCCACCCCTCTGTCACCTCCCCCTTCCCTGCCACGCCCTCCTGTCCCTCTGTCACCCCCCCGGGGAGCGTCCCGTCCCCCCCCCCCCGGGGGTAGGCACGGGGACTGTCGCACCTCTTGGGGCTCCATGGCCGCTGGGGACACTCCGGGGACACTGCTCCAGGGGTCACTGGAAGGGACACTGCGGGACACTGCAGCACCCTGCAGGACACTCCGGGGGGAACACGCCCGGGGTCCCGTTGGGGACACACGGGAGAGTGTAGGCGCGGCCGGAGAGGGAAAGCAGGAAGTGGTGACGTCACCGCCCCTCCCCGCCCGCAGGGCCAGGGCGGGGTCCCCAGTGTCCCGCTGGTGGCAATCAGGTGGCCCTGCAGGTGACGCCAGGATGTTCCCAAATCCTGCCAGGCCACCTCGCAGGAGAACGACGGCCACTTTAATCAGGGCCAGCAGCAGGTGACCGTCCTCGGCCACACCCAGGGACACTGTCGGGATCTTGGGACACCACACAGGTGGCAGATGGCACCAGGAACACGGCAGCCACCCATCCAGTGCCACCAGTTCAATGCCAGTGTCCCTGTGCCACTGCCACAAATCCTGTCCCAGTGTCCCCAGTTCCATCCCAGTGCCACCAGCCCACTGCCACCAGGGCTGCCCCACTATCACCACCCCAGTGTCCCCAGTTCAATCCCAGTGCCACCAGTTCTGTCCCACTGTCACCACCTCAGTGTCCCCAGTTCCATCCCGGTGCCACCAGTTCTGTCCCACTGTCGCCACCCAAGTGCCAACAGCCCAATGCCACCAACCCAGTTCCAGCCCAGTGTCCCCAGTTCAATTCCAGTGCCACCAGCCCATTGTCCCCATACCAATGTCACCAGCCCAGTGTCACCAGTTTCAGCCCAGTGTCTCCAGTCTCATCCCAGTGCCCCCCATCCTGTCCCAGTGTCCCTGTCCCGATGTCCCCAGTTCCATCCCAGTGTCCCCATTCCAGTGTCACTAGATGTGTCCCAGTGTCACCAGTTCCACCCCAGAGCCACCAGCCCAGTGTCTCCAGTCCCTTCCTAATGTCCCCATCCCAGTATCCCCTCCCAGTGTCCCCAGTCCTGTCCCAGTATCCCTGTCCCTGTGCCACCAGTCCCTTCCCGCTGTCCCCAGTTCCAGCCCAGAGTCCCTGTCCCAGTGCCACCAGCCCAGTGCCACCTGTTCCATCCCAGTGCCACCAGCCCAGTGTCCCCAGGGCTGTCCCAGTCCCACCACCCCTGTGTCATCATTCCAGTGCCACCAACCCAGTGTCCCCAGTTCCATTCCAGTGTCACCAACCCAGTGTCACCAACCCAGTGTCACCAACCCAGTGCCACCAGTTCTGTCCCACTGTCACCAGTGTTTTGGGGGTCTTGGGGGATCCCAGGTGGAGTCATGGGGCATTTTGGGGGATCCTGGAAGGGTTTTGGGAGGTCCCTGGTGAGGTTTGGAGGTCCCAGGTGAGGTTTTGGGGGTCCCAGGTGAGGTTTCCAGGGAATTGGGTAATCCCAGTTGAGAATTCCCAAAGATTTGGGGTTTCCCAGGTGAGAACACGGGCCGGGGGCTCAGAGGGGCTGAGGGGGGAGGGCCTGGGGGCGTTTTGGGGGGCTTCAATCAATGGGGGGGCCCCAGGGGTGCCGAGGAGGAGGCGTGGTGAGTGTGGGGGGGTCCCATGGATTTGATGCCTCAGGTTTTGGCTTTTCCATTTTTCAGATTCTGTGCTGCTTTACTCTGTGGGTCTGGGCTTCATATTAAGGGATGCTGAGCTCTGTTCCCAGAGCAGGGAGACAAAACAATTCCTGCTCCTGCTGGGAACCCAAGGACAAATAATCCAAACCTCAGGCCCAAGAGCATAAACAACGTGGACTGAAGAGAGAAAAACAAGAAGGATGGGACTTCATCAGCTAAAGCTATAATTGGACAATTAACTCCAATATGCAAATGGCCCAGAACTTATAAAAGTGACAGACCTCGTGACCTCGTCCATTTTGTGGCCATTTTGGTTCATCTTGGGCGTAGCCCTGGCTGGGCTCTTGTTCTGCCCAAGGTGTATCCATGGAGGCCTTTTTTAGGAATGCCTGCTTTATTGTGTAACCGTGTCTGGCCTCTGTTCCAGGTCAGCCCTGTGCAGGCATCAGTTTGTGGCGAGCACAAAGGGAGCCGAGGCCCCTGGGCAAGGGCTGGAGCAGAGGCAGAGGAAAAAAGTGCATCCTTTGATTTTGCCCGCGTTACTGGCGGGGCCCGGGTGCATTGCAGAGGGTGCATCTGCCGAGATAGCTCGGGAGGAGTTCGAGGGAGGCGTGAGCGGCTGCAGGGGCGCTGTGTTTGTCGGGTGAGTGCGGTGGGAAGGGGATAAATGTGCTCGGGAAGCGCAACTCAGTGCAGTGCTCGCCGTGCCCCAGGCTCAGGGAGGGCGGGCGCTGTGAGCAGCTGGGTTGGATTGCACATATTTACTCGGCCCCAAACCGGCGGTGCTGGCGCAGGGATTGCGTTCCCGCACCGCCGCTCCGGAGCGCCGCCATTGGAATCTCGCTCTTTCTCTCTCGCCTTGGTTCTTTTCATTTCTACTCAGAACTGTTAAAATTCCGTGTGTATATTCTGCTGCGAGTGCTGTAGTGATAATATCCCGAGAAACAGTCCCCTGGGATTAGCACTGAGAAAATGGAGCCCTTACTAAGGGGAGCCTTGTTTTTCAAATGCAAACTTATTGGACTCTCAGCAAAGATCTGGCCGCGGTATGAGCTAGAGGACAATCAGACGAGCCCCGAGTTTGGTAGTTGGGATAAGAGATTAATATCAAGTTTGATTTCCCGCAGACGCGAGGATAAATCCTCAGGGTGCTCAGGTGAGCTGGAGTATGCGAGGCTCTTTCTGGTGTCAGCATGTCAGCGGAGCCCCGCAGCAAAGCAAAAGGAAGAGCATCCCTTAGTCTGAACGGGAAAAGGGGAGAAAAGGAAAACAGAGCCAATATTGGCAAAGAAAAGTAAAACAAGGGAGGCAGAAGGCTCAGATCGAGTCGCTCCCCCCTGAGGGTCTTCAGGTTTTCAGGTCGGGTCCGGGCCAAGGCGCGCCCCCGCCGCCACCGCCCCCCGCCGCCAGCCGCCAGCGCCGACACGATCGGGGGCGGGGAGGCGCAGCTCGGACGGGGGCCCAGCCGGGAAGGAGGAGAAAAACGAGCCCGGGCAGGCAGGGATGGCGCCGGCCCCTTTCCCAGGAGGAGGAGCCGGGGCGGAGCCTTGTGCCGGGAGAGGGAGGGGATGGATGGCAGGCACAGCCCCGGCACCGCCCCAAGAGGAGGAGGAGGAGCCGGGGGAAAGAACCTTGTGCCGGGAGGGCGGAGAGGGAACCTCCCATGGGGAAATGGTCTCTCCAGCTCCCAGCCCCTGTCAGTTTCCATGGCAACCCTGAACGCCGGGGAGGGGCTTCGGGGATGACGTCACCGATGCAGGCGGACGCGCAGCCCGGTTAAAAGACGCAAAATCCTGCGTGGGGCTTCCCAGGATCGGGGGTAGGCAAAATAGATTATATGGTACAACAGGGTCAGCCGAATCAGAGAGCTCCTGCTCCAGCAGCTCCGAGGAAGATGAAATTGATGAAATCATTGCAGCCTTGAGCAAGCGAAGGCTGGGAAAGATTGTGAAAAAAGCTATCAAAGAGTGTAGTCCCGTAGCAAAATGATCAAAAAAAAGATTAAAAAAAAAAAATGGGGATAAAAAACAAACTGGTTTTAGAACCCCACCCTATCCCCACAATCAGTTGGCAACCAGGGGCCAATATATGTAAAGGTTCCATATTCCCTTGTGAAAAACACGGTTCACTTTCCTGTTAAAATTTAAAACTTTATTAAAGGACAATAGGAGACAGAGACAGTAAAACAAAGATTCTGTCCCCCTTGCATCTTGGCACTCAGCCAAGAGCATCCCTCTAGTTTGGGAAACACCCTTTTATACCATTTCTATTACATCAGCCTGTTGCATATTCATTGAGCCTTATGCATATCCATCATCCAGTTTACATATTCCAGGAACTGTTTAGCATGGCTCCTCCTCCTCAGGCCTGCCTTTTTCTCATGTGTGTTTCTTGGCTGTGGTTTTGGTTCACTCTCTTGATCACTTCCACTCTGGGCCTTGGTCCACACTTTCTTCAGACGGCAGATGCTGATAGTTGGCACATCAATAGCAGGGTGCTCATGGCATGTTCACTGGATGTTATCCCACCAAACAGACAGTTCACTCCTAACTAGATCCATCTACCACTACTACAGACTGTCTAAGTTTTTGTTAATAGCAGAAATAAAACCAAATTATTTTAACATTGTACATACAACATTCATCCTAATATTTGCAAAAAGCCAACAATATAATATACATTTATAACAATCCCTCCTCTTCCCTTTTTACAAATCATTTGCCTTGAGCAGTATTTTTGTTTTTCTATCCTCCATTATTTGCTCTTTCTATTCATAAATATTTTTTGCTTTTTCTAAGGGGTATTTTTTATTTATTTTGTTTCTTTAATACCATAATCTTTTGTGCAGTCCTAAATGTAGTCAGTTTCGGGTCTATAGGCATTGTTACTGAATCATGAAAATCATGAACAAAGACTCTCTAATTAAACTTAAACCACCGCCCAGTTGTATGTTTATTACTCGCTTGGGTGGCCTGGGGGGGGGGGCCTGAAAATGCATGACTGCACCACACAAGGATTTTTGCCTTCTATTTATTTCCCAAAATAATACATATTCTCTAGTACTTCTCATCCCCACTTTGTATTAAAATGAGGTTATTAGTCCTTCACATCGAGCGCAGTTCTTCTCTTGAATTGGGTCAGTGGTCTCAAGCTGGGTCAGTGGTCCCAGGGATGAAGTCAGGAAGGTCTTCATCAGGTCTCTGGGACCCTGGGCATCTATCAAGGCCCCCTGCTTTGTGATGGATTAACATGGAATCCAGGTGCTGGGCATTGTTCTACTGGTTTCAATATGTTCCTCTAATGGTTCACTTGCTCCACTTCCTTCTACAAATGAGCTCATAATGTAACAATTAGCTTTAGCTTAAGCATCTAATAACCATTAATCTATTGTTGCTGTATTTGACTTCAATATGAATTGGTTCTAACTCTCAGCTAAAATCTTAACACTTTAAAATCATGATTCACGTATGACTGCTTTCCAATTCTGGTTCATCCCTACGATTCAACATGAACCATCTCTGAAAAGAGCGTAGTGTGTTTCTTCTGCTGGCCGTTGGCTGTAGGGTGGCGGTTCTTCAGCCCATGTCACTTGTTCTTCTTTGTCAGTGAGACCAGTTTTCACCTTCTGGCCAGTTTGTAATTATTGCCAAAATTCCAGGGTGATTCAGGTTTCCAATATGGGCGTGCTGTGTGATGAGGGCAATCCACTTGCTCTATGTGGTGATGGTGGTGTGGTGGGAACCTTTCCTTTGAACATCCACCCCAGCATCAGTAGTCAGTGTTCCAGGAGTTGTGCTTCTGTGCAAATTACCTCTGAGGCAGCTTGAATTTCTTCATAAGTGGCCAAGATTTCCTTCTCTTTGGGAGTGTAGTTGGCTTTGGACCCTCTGTAACTTCAGCCCCAGAATCCCAGTGGTCGGCCTCAAGTCTCCCCAGGCACCTTCTGCCAAAGGCTCCAGGACAAGCCATGGTTCCCAGCTGCAGAGTAGAGCACGTTCTTCACCTCTGGTCCTGTCCTGACTGGGCCAAGGGCTACAGCATGAGCGATCTCCTGCTTGATCTGGGCAAAGGCTTGTTGCTGCTCAGGGCCCCACTGGAAATTGTTCTTCTTGTGGGTACCCAGGTAGAAGGAGCTTAAAATCTGGCTGTATTCAGAAATGTGCATTCTCCAAAAGCCTATGGCACCCAGGAAAGCTTGTGTTTCCTTCTTGCTGGTTGGTGGAGACATTGCTGTGATCTTGTTGATGACCTCAGTGGGAATCTGATGCCGTCTGTCTTGCCACTTTACTCCCAGAACTGGATCTCTTGAGCAGGTTCTTTGACTTTGCTCTTCTTGATGGTGAAGCCAGCTTCCAGCAGAATCTGGATGATCCTCTCTCCTTTCTCAAACACTTCCACTGCTGTGTTCCCCCACACAATGATGTCATCAATGTACTGCAGGTGTTCTGGAGCCTCACCCTTTTCCAGTGCAGCCTGGATCAGTCCATGGCAGATGGTGGGGCTGTGCTTCCACCCCTGGGGCAGTTGGTTCCAGGTGTACTGCACACCCCTCCAGGTGAAAGCAAACTGAGGCCTGCATTCTGCTGCCAGAGGAATGGACAAAAACACATTAGCAATGTCAATGGTGGCAAAGCACTTTGCTGGCTTGGACTCCAGCTCGTACTGGAGTTCCAGCATGTCCGGCACAGCAGCGCTCAGTGGTGGAGTCACTTCATTCAATGCACAATAGTCCACAGTCAATCTCCAATCTCTTTCAGATTTATGCACAGGCCAGATGGGACTGTTGAAGGGTGAGTGGGTCTTGCTGACCACCCCTTGGCTCTCCAGCTCACGGATCATGTTGTGGATGAGGATCACAGCATCTCGATTCGTTCGGTACTGTCAGCAATGCACCGTCAAGGTGGCAATTGGCACTCCTTCCTCTTCTACCTTCAGAAGTCCTACTGCAGATGGGTTTTCTGACAGTCCGGGCAAGGTGTTCAATTGCTTGACGCTCTCTGTCTCTACAGCAGCTATACCAAATGCCCATCTGAGTCCCTTTGGGTCTTTGAAATACCCACTTTGAAGGAAGTCTATGCCTAAAATGCATGGGGCCTCTGGGCCAGTTACAATAGGGTGTTTCCTCCACTCATTTCCAGTCAGGCTTATCTCAGCTTCCACCAAAGTAAAATCCTGTGATCCCCCTGTCACACCAGCAATAGAAACAGACTCTGTCCCCACATGTCTCGATGGGATTAATGTACATTGCGCACCAGTGTCAACCAAAGCTTTGTATTCTTGTGGTTCAGATGTGCCAGGCCAACGAATCCACACAGTCCAAAAAACACGGTTTTCCCCAGCCTCTACCTGGCTAGAGGCAGGGCCCCTCTAAGCCTGGTTATCCTTCTTTCCCTGGGCATATGCCTTGGAGGTTCCTTCAAGGGGATCAAAAATATTGTCATTATCATCATATGTGACAGTTCGGTTACTGGCCACTGGAGCTGCTTCCCTTTTGGAACTTCCTCTCTGAATCTTCAGTTCACGCACCCGTTGTGCCAGAGCAGCAGTCGGTTTTTTATGCCATCTCCCCATGTTTTCTCCACAATCACGCAGGAAGAACCACAGCTCAGCTCGTGGGGTGTACCTTCTCTCACCATCCAGGGAACGTCTGCCTTGGGTACCAGAACCTCTGATCTGTATTGCCGAGATTTGGAAAAGGTCTTCTTTAATCTGCTCTCTGAGCTTCTTATGATTCTCCTCTATCTTGTCCTCTAATGCCTGCAGACGTGTTTCCACCGCTGCAATTCTGGCATGTGTTGGGCCATGCACAGCATCTGAATCAGAGCTTCTTTGCCATGTCAAGCACAGTCTCCTCACCATCATCTCACTTCATTATTGCTAAAGCAGAAGCATATTCTCGTGGCCCAAGTCGTACAAGTTTCCTCCACATCACAGATGTGCATAGTACCAAGTCTGTATTTACAGTGTTTGCATCGTCTGAGAAGGCAATCTCTGCCTTTGCCATTTCCCTCAAGCGTTGAATCCCTTGTTCTATGGTTTTCCACTGGGTTTGCTGCACATAAAGATCATCTGCACACAGGTATCTTTGTGCTACACTTTCCAAGACCCATGCCCAGAGGCTGTGAGGGTTAGCCCCCCTCATCATTCCTTAGTTGATGACAGGTTCCTGTGATAGGGATCCCAAATGCCTCACTTCAGTGCCATCCAGAATTGTAGCCTTGCCTGCAGCATCCCAGAGATGGACTAACCAACTAATTATGGATTCATCAGGTCTTTGAGTGTAATCCTTCCTTAGGCCACGAAGGTCCTTCAGGGAATAAGACTCAATATGGCTTCTGATGCTGTGTTAGTTGCATTAACTTTGGCTTTTGTATCAGTTGGTGTTGAGGGTCCTTCCCCTGGATCATCATCATCAGTCACTGGCCGATTGGTTTTGCTCGTGTGCTTTTTCCCTGCAGCAACTGCCAGTGGCTCAGGCTCACTATCTGGTTTAGCTGCTGGCTTTGAGCCCGGGCTGTTGGCTGCAGCCTGAGGGACTGTGGTAGCTGCTGCTTTATCTCCCTGCCCCCCTGCCTCTGTCTGCTGCCCTACACTATCTAACAGAGTGCGATAAGCATAGGCCAGGGCCCAGCTTATTGCAATTAGCCTTTTCTCCTTAGAATCGTCATGGCACTTCTCTTTCAGGTATTTCCCCCGCCTCAGCTGGGTTCTGAATTTGTTCCTGTGGAAAATCCCAGTCTACAGGATCAGAAAATTCCTTCAGGGTTTGGCCTATATTTTCCCATTCTCCACACCACTCAGGATTTTTCACACCTGCATCTGCTTCTGGGTCAGGGGTCTCACCAACTCCTCTGGATATCTCAGCCCTCATTCTAGAGAAGCTGCAGACCATATAGAGGAAGCTTACCAGATTAAATACCAGAAAGATGGTCTCTTTAACATTCAGGGAAACTGAACATTCTCAAAAGTGACATAACAGATTCAAAGGAGAAGAAGGAAAGGAAAGGCTGGAAAGCCTCATTCCCTGCTCCTCCTCTAACAGACTGTGTGCAATTACTAATAAATTCCCAAAACATACTACTGGAACTGGGATGCAGGGTAGGATGAAGAAACCATAAACCATAAATATCATAAACAGACTCCAGCATTTTTGTAAACACCCTTATAAATCATTATCACCAAGGCCAGCACAAGGAGCTATTCCAATCCGTGCCCTCTACCATAAAAATTACGTGTTATGGACAATAATCCTAGTGACCAGAAAGGTATTGAAACCTCAAAATGTCTAGAGCCCAGAACCACACGAAGGCCTTTACCCCAAGAGACATTATGAATTGAAGCAGCATGGCTACTGACAGCTTTTAACACAACCAACACACAATCAATAAAGCTTTTTCCCACCTTCTTCCAGCCACACGTTGGGCGCCAATTGATGTATCTGTCCAGGTTTAGGGCAAATTTGGGAGAGAATCCCCCAAAAGAGCTCCAGTAGTAAAGCAGATCCAATCAGCCCCTCCCCAACTGGTCCGGGAGAAAATATCTCCTTGGAGAAAGGTGGAAAAAAACCTGTTTATTAAACAATAAAATCTACACAATATCAAACAGTAAGATCCCTTGCCACTCCAAAGAGATGACAAACTGAGAAAACCCCTTCCCCGGTTTGCAGTTCAGCTCACTCAGTCTCTGATCAGTCCCTCCGGTGCTGGGAATGTCTCAGGCCAGGCCCAGCCCGGTGGGCCACAGGTGCAGCTGCTGGTGCTCCTCTGTGTGTTCAGTCCAGAGCAGGTTTTTAAGAGGTCCAAAAGAGAAGGGAAAAAAGAAAACAAAGGTCCAGGGAACTTCTTTGCCCTAGCTAGCTAACTAAAAGCAAAGGAGAGCACTGCCCCTTTGCTGGTGCAGCCACAGACAACACAGCCCGCAGCAGGAATGTGTAGGAGTGAGTATAGTGTCGCGACCCGCCCCAGATGAACGAGTTACGCGGTGATTTTAGGGTGCAAAAATAACCACTACTGGCACAGAGGATTTTACAGCATTCCAAAATCAACCACTTTTGTTTATTAGATCACAACAGAAAGGGTATTGGTATTGAAGGGGTCCCGGGAAGAAGAGGAAAAGATAAGGAAAAGAAAGGAAAAGGAGATATAGGTTTGGGGGTTATAGCTACGGGACGTGGTGCTTGCTTTATCGGAGAGTCCAGCTGTCCGTCAAAGCTCGCCAGATCACGCCCGGGAGATCTCAAAATCACAGCTGAAGCTGGTCTCTAGTTATACCCTTTTCGTTGGGGGAAGGGGATAATTACAACTGCGTCGATAGCTAGGACATGTAGTCTAAGTTCTTAGCATTAAATGAGAGCCATTGTTTTCATAGCTCAGTGGTCGCGCCTATGCTTGTGTTGAGCAACTTTTCTCCCCACCTCCCATGTGCACCCCTCCGAAACCGGGAGGGGGTTTGAGTCCCAGTCTTCGGGCAGGGGATGCAAGGGGTCCTCTGCATAGGATCATGTCCTTGATGAAGGGACTTGCACCTCTGGTTGTATCACGATGGTGAGGAGCAGGCAGGGGGGAGGTCTTCCAGAAGAGGCGCCTCCCGGATCTCAAGCCAGCTGGGCCAGGAGGTGGGGAGAAAGTCCAGTCCATTGTTCAGAGAAGGGCAGAACGGCCTCTGAATTCAGTGTGGCGTGCTATGCAAACAGTCAAATGGTGTACTGAGAAGCACACGATTTTTCCCTCCACCAGTCCAGCGGTCACAGTGGTCTCCCAAGGCAAGCGTGAGGCAGAAAAAATGGAGGGGTATTTTCGGATAGACTCTCACATATAGTTCT
>JALJVW010000958.1:0-57205 GCA_024865655.1 Emberiza elegans | reverse complement strand
TTTAGCTGCATCCCCAGGCTCAGGATGACCAGTATATTTGCAGGTTTTGATCTGCATCATCAACCTGCCCAAACTCTGCTTGGTGTTTCAGAAATGGAAGACAGCGGACATTGTGCCAAGCTTCTTTCAAACAGAAAAACCTGGGTCAGCATGATAGAAAAGAAGGAAAAAACCACAAACCACCAGTTAGAGCACAGCTGCCAGTGTCCCACCGTCTTCCCACTGTTATTAATTTTGTGTATTTAGAGGCAAACCTGGGCCTAAAGCTTCCATTTCTCAGTTCCTGATGCTATTTGCCACCCTTCAGCCTTGACATCCCTGATCTTTGCTGACTGCTGTCCAAGTTCTGGCTGGGGGTTTTTCAGCCCCCTTTTCTTTCATTCACTGGGACCCCCACTGTGGCTGTGCAGGACTGGAAGGTCCCACAGGAAAGAAGGGACAGAGTGTTCAACAGGGCCTCTGGTGAGCACTGACAAGGGGTTTTCTTTCAACTTGTGCAGGAGGTTGATTGAAGCTGGATCTAAAGGAAGCTGCTGTTTTACACTGAGGGTGCTGAGGCACTGGCCCAAGCTGTGCACAGAGGCTGTGGGTGCCCCATCCTTGGGAACAGGCCTCCCCCAGGTCTGGGGAAAGACTGCTCAGCTTGGAACGAGATGATCTTCAGGGGTCCCTTCCAGGCCCAAGACATTCAGGGATCCCCAGTGTCCACTTTTGTTGACCCTGGACTCCAGGGGCCTGTGATGTCACATCCCACGTTCCAGCTGGAACTGCCAGCACCCAGCAAAGAGCCCAACTCAACCACTGGCCCTTGTGTCAGCCAACCGTTCACACTGCTCCTGCTCACTCCTGTGGCCCTTCTTGTCACCTGCCCCCTGCTACCCCCATCAGTCCTGAGAGCTACCTGGTGCTTGGATCTTGTCATCCATCCATCGCTGCAGAATGCTCACGTTTGTCCCAGTGAAGGTATGGTGCCATTCCATGGAGGTGGACACCTCCAACTGCCTGGGTGGGCTGCAGCTCTGTCGGGATGGTGTGGGACAGGGACCCCACTCTGAGGTTTTGCTACCTCTGCAGGCTGTCTCTACGGAGAGGAAGAGATGGAGGTGGATATCCAGATGTGGAAGGAGGATGTGGAAATGGAGGAAGAAGGGACTGGAGAGGAAGACATGGAGATTGGTGTACGGATGTGGAAGGAGGGCGTGGAAATGGAAGAAGAGGCCTGATTCAGGAAGAGATGGAGGTGGATGAGGATGTTGATGAGGAGATGGACATTGATGGAAAAGATGAGGAAGAGGCCATGATTTTGGGATGAAGACCAATGCCAACAGCAGGACAGGTATGTGGTCCCCACAGACAGAGTGGGTCCCCTGCTACCAGGCTGCAGCTTGCCTGGTCCCTGCTCAGGGACATGGCACCCCCGAGAAACTGGAGTCTGGTGGCCATCCACAGCCTGTCCTGTGCTCACTTTGGGCCACTCAAGCTCCATCCCAGACCCAGCCAGGCACAGCTCTGGTAGCAGAAAGTCCCACTGTGCCAGCGTGTGCCAGCCTGGGGGCACATGGAAGAGCCCTCTGTGCCTGACTGCAGTGACCATGGACCTTGCTTTTCTTGCAGGACTGATGGACATTCGGGACAGAGATGCCACCCTTTTGTACATAGTTTTTACAGTTTGTTTTCTTCAAAAATAGATAGGATTTAGGACGTTTTCTACAATTACATTTCATATATTTTTGCTAGATAGGTTCTTATGTATATACGTTCTATGGATTGTTGTTGTTACAAATGTTCTTACAATGTAAAAGTGTTCTGTATAGTTCTTCTGTAAATAAACAAATTTTCTTTTTCACACACCAGTTCTCTTTTCATTTGCTTTGGGCACAGGCAGCATTTGCAAAGTTGTGGTTTCCACTTGCTCCAGGTTCCCAGGGCTGGTCTGACAGCAGCAGCATTAACGTGTCACCTCCCTGACACTGAGGTTCATGTCACAACTTTTCATCAAAAGCAGCAAATAAATGATTCCCACTGTGTCCCACTGTCGTGGGTTGACAGCCTTTATCCCAATATCGTGTGTTGTGTCTGGCAGCTGCATTTCCCAGGCCGTTTTGCTGCGGCGGGACGGGAGGGAGGAGTGAATGTGACTGGGGCACCTTGGCTTTTTGGCTTTGCTGCTTGGCTTGGCTTGCTGCTGCTTGCTTGCTTGCTCGCTCCTGCCTCAGCTCTTAGCCGATAGCTGCTTTTTTGCTGCTTTTTTTCTGCTTTCTGTGCTGTTTTGGTTTTTCCTTTCCCTTTTCTTTCATTCCCTCTTTCTTACCCCCCGAAGATACTGGACCGGCTCCGGACCTGACCTGGGGCGTCAGGACCCCGGAATCTGGAAGAGAGAAGCTCAGCGCCCTCCACAGCACTGCCTGGTTTTCTTTTCTTTTCTTGTGTTGGGGAGTGTTCTTTGTCATTTGTCAATAAATAGGTTTTGTTTTCCACTGTGCTCCTCCGAGGAATTCCTTCCCGAACCCGGTTGGGGGGAGGGTGGTTGGAGGTTTGTTTTTAGGGGACTCCCTTTTGGAATTTCCCTAATTTGTCCTAAACCAGGACATTCTTTTTGGTGCGTTGGCCGGGAAATAGGAGGCCAAAGACAGTGGAAAAAACCTATAAACAATAATATTTTGGTTTTGGTTGTTTTGTGGGCATATTGGTAATTCATAATGTCATTTGGGGTGGAAGCCTGCCGGTATTTCTGGTCCCTCAGGGTTTTGAAGTTTAATACCTTTGTGGTCCCTAGGGTTATTTCCTTACCGGAAATAGCTCTGGCGTTGTCCCTAATAAGTAGCTCTTGTGGGCGGAGGGCACTAACCAGAATAGTCATTGGGCTGGTCTTATGTGTGATGATTTGTCGGAGGTTTATAAAAATGCTGGACTTTGTTTCAGGAATGTATGGATTGTTGTCATGGCTGTGTACTCGGTTTGTTTGGAGAGAAGAAGGGGAAGGGGCTTTTCAGCTTTCATTTTCCTTCTTCTCCTCCGAATTGTTGCCATCTCTATTAGGAAATATTGAATTTCCCCTGAGTTTAAAAGAAACCATCTTTCTGGCATTTAATTTATTAAGCCTTTTCTATACTGTCTGGAGTGTATATAAAATGAAAGCTGAGATTTCTAGAGTGGTTAGAGACTCCTGATTCAGGAGTAAAACAAAACAGGAAAAATCTTGACTGGAGTGGGAAATGGCAGGATATGGGCCAGACTTTAAAGGAATTTTCTGATCCTATAGACTGGGACTTCCCATCTGATCAAATCCATAACCCAGTCAGAAGTGGCAAAGTATTTGAGGGAGAAATGCCATGGTGATACTAAGGAGGAAAGGATTACTGCAGTGAGCTGGGCCTTGGCATTTGTTTACCGTACTCTGCTAGATACTGTGGAGCAGCAGATAGCAGAAAGGGAACAGGGAGATAAGGTAGTTACTATCCCAGTGACCCAGGCTGCAGCTAATATCCCAGGCTCCAGGCTAGCAGCTGAATCAGACAATAGGCCTCAACCCATGGCTGTTGCAGCTAATACAAGAGGTGGAAAGTGTAAAGACAAGACCCATCGAAAGGTGGAGGATGATGATGATGATGCAGGAGAAGGACCCTCACCAAAATCAGAGGCCACATCAAGGGGCACAGATTCTGGAGCCAATATTGACTCCTTTTCTCTGAAGGACCTCAGAGGCCTAAGAAAGGATTACAGACGACAACCTGATGAATCTATAATTAGTTGGTTAGTCCGCCTTTGGGATGCTGCAGGGGAGGTTCGATTTTGGATGGTACTGAAGCGAGGCATTTGGGATCCCTGTCACATGATCCTGTCATCGATCAAGGTATGATGAGCAGGGCTAGACCTCCTGAGTCTCTGGGAACGGGTCCTGGATGGTGTAGCACAAAAGATACTTATGTGCAGATGATCTCTATATACAGCAGACACGGTGGAAGACCATAGAACAGGGATCCAACGTCTGAGAGAGATGGCGGTGGCAGAGCTCATTTTCTCAGATGATATAACAACTAGGAATCCGGACCTGGTACCATGCACACCTGTAATGTGGAGGAAGCTTGTGCGACTTGGGCCACCTGAATACGCTTCTGCCCTAGCAATAATGAAGCAGGATGATCCATATGAGACTGTGCTCGATATGGCGAAGAAGCTTCCCTTCTACCGCAGATGCTGTGCATGGTCCAACTCATGCCAGAATTGCAGCAGTGGAAACCCGACTGCAGAAACTAGAGAGGACAAAATAGAGGAGAATCATAAGAAACTGCGGGAAGAGATTAAGGAGGACCTTATTCAAATCTCAGCTGTACAAATTAGAGGCCCTGGTATCCAACAAATCCTTTGATGGGGAGAAAGGTACATCCCACGGGCTGAGTTATGGGACTTTCTGCGTGAGTCTGGAGAAGACATGAGGAGATGGGATAGAAAACCCACCGCTGCTTTGGCACAACGGGTGCGTGTTTTGAAGGAAAGAGGAAGTATCACCAAAAAGAGAACTTTAAGCTCCGGTTGCTCGTAGCCGAGATGTTAAAGTATGATGATGGCGATGACATGTCTGATCCCCTTGAAGGAACTTCTAAATCATACGCCCAAGGAAAGAAGGACAATCTGGCTTAGATAGGCCCTGCCTCTAGCCAGGGAGAGGGGATGGGAAAACCGGGTCTTTTTGGAAGGTGTGGATCAGATGGCCTGGCACATCAGAGCCACAAAACTATGAAGCATTGGTTGACACTGGATCACAGTGTACCTTAATGCCATCGGAACACGTGGGGACAGAACCTGTTTCCATTGCTGGAGTGACAGGGGATCACAACAGTTGACTTTGGTGGAAGCTGAGGTGAGCTTGACTGGGAAGGATGGCAGGAACATCCGATTGTGACTGGTCCAGAGGCTCCGTGTATTTTGGGCATAGACTTCCTCCGAAATGGCTATTACAAAGATCCTAAGGGACTCAGGTGGGCTTTTGGAATAGCTGCAGTGGAGATAGAGGGTATTAAACAATTGAATACCTTGTCTGGACTATCAGAGAATCCATCTGCAGTAGGACTCTTGAAGGTAGAGGAGAGCAACGAGTGCCAATTGCCACCTCAACAGTGCACACTTGGCAGTACCGGACGAATCGAGATGCCGTGATCCCCATCCACAAGATGATCCACCAGCTGGAGAGCCAAGGGGTGGTCAGTAAAACCCACTCACCCTTTAACAGCCCTATCTGGCCTGTGCGAAAATCTGACGGGAGGAGACACTGGGAGACCCCACTGTGGCTGTGCAGGACTGGAAGGTCCCACAGGAAAGAAGGGGACAGAGTGTTCAACAGGGCCTCTGGTGACAGGACAAGGGGGGTGGCTTTCAACTGCAGGAGGTTGATTGAAACTGGATCTAAGGAAGCTGCTGTTTTACACTGAGGGTGCTGAGGCACTGGCCCAAGCTGTGCACAGAGGCTGTGGGTGCCCCATCCTTGGGAACAGGCCTCCCCCAAGGTCTGGGGGAAGACTGCTCAGCTTGGAACGAGATGATCTTCAGGGTCCCTTCCAGGCCCAACCATTCAGGGATCCCCAGTGTCCACTTCAGTTGACCCTGGACTCCTGGGGCCTGTGATGTCACATCCCACGTTCCAGCTGGAACTGCCAGCACCCAGCAAAGAGCCCAACTCAACCACTGGCCCTTGTGTCAGCCCACCGTTCACACTGCTCCTGCTCACTCCTGTCGCCCTTCTTGTCACCTGCCCCCTGCTACCCCCATCAGTCCTGAAAGCTACCTGCTGCTTGGATCTTGTCATCCATCGCTGCAGAATGCTGACGTTTGTCCCAGTGAAGGTATGGTGCCATTCCATGGAGGTGGACACCTCCAACTGCCTGGGTGGGCTGCAGCTCTGTGGGGATGGTGTGGGACAGGGACCCCACTCTGAGGTTTAGCTACCTCTGCAGGCTGTCACAGACTCAGAGGAAGAGATGGAGGTGGATATCCGGATGTGGAAGGAGGATGTTGAAATGGAGGAAGAAGGGACTGGAGAGGAAGACATGGAGATTGGTGTACGGATGTGGAAGGAGGACGTGGAAATGGAAGAAGAAGAGGCCGGAGAGGAAGAGATGGAGGTGGATGAGGATGGGGAAGAGGAGATGGACATTGATGGAGAAGATGAGGAAGAGGCCATGATTTTGGGATGAAGACCAATGCCAACAGCAGGACAGGTATGTGGTCCCCACAGGCAGAGTGGGTCCCCTGCTGCCAGGCTGGAGCTGGGCTGGTCCCTGCTCAGGGACATGGCACCCCGTGCACTGGAGTCTGGTGGCCATCCACAGCCTGTCCTGTGCTCACTTTGGGCCACTCAAGCTCCATCCCAGACCCAGCCAGGCTCAGCTCTGGTAGCAGGGTCCCACTGTGCCAGCGTGTGCCAGCCTGGGGGCACATGGAAGAGCCCTCTGTGCCTGACTGCAGTGACCATGGCACTTTCTTTTCTTGCAGGACTGATGGACATTCAGGACAGAGATGCCACCCTTATGTATATAGTTTTTACAGTTTGTTTTCTTCAACAATAGATAGGATTTAGGACTTTTTCTACCATTACATTTCATATA
Organism: Emberiza elegans; assembly: GCA_024865655.1. Lineage (NCBI taxonomy): Eukaryota > Metazoa > Chordata > Aves > Passeriformes > Fringillidae > Emberiza > Emberiza elegans. Next base: position 50,603 of record JALJVW010000958.1, on the reverse strand, counting down.
TTTTTGCTTAGATAGGTTCTTATGTATATACGTTCTATGGATTGTTGTTGTTACAAATGTTCTTACAATGTAAAAGTGTTCTGTATAGTTCTTCTGTAAATAAACAAGTTTTCTTTTTCACACACCAGTTCTCTTTTCATTTGCTTTGGGCACAGGCAGCATTTGCAAAGTTGTGGTTTCCACTTGCTCCAGGTTCCCAGGAATGGAGGGGGAGCTGGCACAGCCACCCCAGGAGTGGGGGTCCCTGTGCACAGAGGGGTCCCACTGACAGAGGTCACCCTCTCCTTGCAGTTTCTCTGCACACACCTGGTAGCTGCAGGGGCAAATCCCAGCGTGTCCTGTCCCATGGGATCCCATGTTGGAGCAGGGCTGATCCTACCTGCTCCTGCAAAGCCTCAGCCATGGCTCTTCCCTGGGGAGCCCCAGGGCTAAGGAGGGTGCACTGGGCTGTGGGCAGCCCCTGTTGCCGGGCACCCTGAGGGGCTGGACCAGCCTGGAGGGAGCCCCAGCCCTACATGCACCGAGATTTCCTTTGAAACCCCTCTGTCCCCAGACTGCTCCAAGCACAGCAGGAATTGATCCTCCTAGTTCAAGGTGTTAATTGGCACAAATTTGTCCCTTGGACTTTCTAGTACAGCAAATGTCAGCACTTGTAATCCCTGTTCTGCACTCCCTGCTCAGCCACCAAAATATCTGAACCTGACAGAACATCTTGAATTAGCACCAACCCGCAGAGAGCTATGGGGAGAACCTACCCCCAACCACCCAGAGAAACACTTGGCCTTGATAGTCTGGGGCAGAGCTGAAACTAAAGCATTCTAATGCCAAGAGAGAGGATTTTTATTGCTGAATTCATTCTCCAAGAACAATCATGAAAGCTTTTGGTCTCCTCACCTGCCACAGATGTGTATGTGCCAAGGTCTGCTTCTGGGTTATGACTGATTTTTATTAATCTGTTCAGAACTCTGATGCTGTTCCTGGCTAAGGTGCAGAGATGATATTTCAGAGCCAGATGAGCTCAGCACAGCTTGTGCAACACACAATTTCAGACCCAGACATTCAGGCCATGCAAACTGATACTTTCTCATCTCTGTGCAAAGATCAGCATTAGGAAATCACTGACGTACCACACACTTCTCAGAGCTGTCCCTTTCCTCCAGCTCTCCCCAGTCACTTCACAGACTTCACCCCAAGCAGTTTATCTCTGATAGAGTTCAGTGGCACATGGGATTGAATCCTGGTTTTTCGTCATCTTCTCCTGAGCTGTCTCCAGACACGGTGTGTGGGCACTGTCTGACAGCAGCAGCATTAACGTGTCACCTCCCTGACACTGAGGTTCATGTCACAACTTTTCATCAAAAGCAGCAAATAAATGATTCCCACTGTGTCCCACACAGCTCCATGGGGAGTTTGTGTGGCTTCAGTTCCAGCACCAGCCCCAGTGCACAGGAATTTCAGGAGATACAGAAGGAATCAGCCATTCACAGAGAAAAACATCAGTTTGCATGGCCCAGATCCCACAACACTGCAGACTCTGGTAACCCAGACTCTGCATTTACACTTTGGCCTCTATGCTTCGCTTTTCCTCTCACTAAACTCCTCCCAGTTTCCCTCTTGCTCAGCTTCTCAAGATAATTAAAAACAGCATTAGGAGCAGGAATAGATGAGGAGAACTGTCCCAGGGCTCGACAAAATTTCTCTTTTCAGGCCTGACAATTCCAGCAAAGGAGAGAGGAAAAGCCTGCATGAAAGAGGTGTGAAATCAAAGCAGTAATCAATTTTAGGTATAATGAGAGAAGCTGAAGAGGTTTTCAATGTTCAGAACAAGATTAGCAGCTCCAGGCACAGGAGGGATGTGACATTTTCCCTGCTGTAACAACTCTGTGATGCAAATTGGCATCTCAAATCCTTCTCCCCAGCTCTGGGACCTGTTCAGCCACAAACATGGTGCTGAATTTTTAAAAGCAAAGTGGAAGCTGGTCAGAGAGGTGGTTTGCAAATAAAAATTTGCGGAGCCGTCGGCGGGCGGGCCAGGGAACGCAGCTGCCAGCGGCAGCCCCGCCGAGAGCCCGGGGGCTCACTCACCGCTGCAGGTGATGCGGAACTCCAGCTGCTGCCCTGTCAGGTAGCGCCCGGCCATCCCTGGGGAACACAGAGCATGTCCTGCCTTCAGAGCCACCGCTGCCGCACACGGCCGCTGCCAGCCCTGAGGCCACACGCCCTGCTGGCCCGGCAGGGCTCAGCCCGGGCCCCTGGCGCACGCTGCCGCCCCAGGGCACGGCTGCCAGAGGGCGGCAGCAGCAATGCCCAGGCCAGCGGGGACTGCGCATGCCCACATCCGGATCCTGCCGCCGGGACAGCAGGCGGGGCTGGGGCCGAGCTGCGGCGGGGCGGGGAGGGAGCCGGGCTTGGGGCTCACCCATGAACCTGACGGCCGCCTCTCACAGGGGCTCCTGTGCGCTCTGCAGGTACGGCAGGGCCAGGCGCAGGTGCTCGGCTGCTCGGCTCCTGTCCTCTGCCAGCTGCAGAGAGCGGCAGGGCACGGAAGGAAAGGGTTGATGCGGGCCCTGCCCCTGGGCCGGCACTGCTCGCCCTGCCCACAGAGCCCTGAGGCCCGGCCAGCAGCCGCAGGCGCCGGCATCAGGACGGGGCGGAGGGCCCGGCGAGTCATGGTGCCGCCCGCAGCAGAGCCCAGCTGGCTCGGGGCTCGGTCTGCACCGTGCTTGGGGCCAGAGGAGCCTGGCGAAGAGCCCGCACGGTCCAGGGAAGGGAGCGGCGTGTGGGGCGCAGGCTGGTGCCCCTGCCTGCGGCACTTGGCAGGGGCCACAGCTGCCAGCCCCACAGACTGGGCGCCGTGGGAAGGGGGCTTCTTCAGGCATGGGCTGGGGATTCCAGCCTGTACTTACCAAGCACTCGGCAAATTTCCACATCTGATCCGTCTTCAGCAGCTGCTTAAGATCCTTCCTCTTCAGGAACCTTACTGCAGAAAGCAGCGTTTCCCGAGAGGCCTGCAGAGCAGCAGAGACCCAGAGATGGCACCGCAGCCCAGGGCACAGGAGCCAGGAGCTCCGTGCCAAGGCCAGGAGGAGGCTGGAGCCCGTCAGGTGCAGGGGCTGGGGAGACAGCCCCGCCCGCCGCCCCCCTCAGCCGCGGGCGGGAACTCGAACCCCGCTGGGGCCGCCCCGCGGGGCCGGGCGCCGGGCGGCCTTCCAGAAGCCCTGCGGGAGCTGCCCCGGGGCTGCCCTGCGCTCATCCACACCGAGGAGCATGGGCCAGTGTCGGCTCAGCACCAAGGACTGTTTTACTTTGCCGGGGTTAAAGCTGCAGAAGCTTCCAGGGACAGAAGTTCATAGCACAGGAATGCTGGTATTACCTGGTGTCTCCTGTAGGGCACGGAATGAACATTTGGGCTTTCAAGTTAAGGTAATCACTAGACTGTGAGAACAATGATACCTGAGATGATCTGCTGAGTACATGTAGTGGATATTTGAGCAGGGAAATTTTCTCTAGGGAAAAAATTACTTTTGAGGAAAAGTCTGAGTAATTTCTAGAGGGCACATTGAGATCATTTAGTGACAAAACCTGACGTAAATGTTAGCGGAAAGAAAGAACATTAGGGGGGTAAAATCTCAGGTTCTCTGACTTCCCACTGTTATAACAAGAAGCTTGACTAGGCCAATATTTAGGCAGCAGTCAATTTATGAATTATATGGTAAAGTATGCGCGATACAGCGCTGGGTACAGTGGGAGGAGTTTTCCCTCGAACTGCACACTGATAGTGTATGCTTACAGGTATTTCTAGGGGTACTCATCAGCTTTCTCAGCAATTTCTATTCCCAATTTTTACTCATCAGCATTTTCCCTTCTCAATTTTTACATCATAATTCTATACAGTATTGCGATTTAGTTTTTCTCAGGATGTATCCCAGAAAAGGAGTATCCCAGGTTGTGGGTGGTCCAATTCCTGAAGGAAGAAAGAAGTCTCCCAGCTGGTGGCGTCCAGATTCCAGACATGGCTTTACCTTTTGATTGCAAGGCCATCTCATAACAGTGATGGGCAGCTTCCCTTGGTTGAAACTATTAGTCCTAGAGTTGATGTTCATATTCCTCTCTCAAGCTGCTTTTCACTGTTTTGTCCAGGCGTGAGATAAGCATGTTTCCTTTTTATATATTCTAAAGCTATAGTTTCAAAGATCCTTACTACAAGCAATATTCTAAAATTGTACTTGAAAAGGTTATCACTGCAGAACTCTTTAAGGCTTAGCTACAAGCAGAAAGTTCCTGTCCAAAAGCACCATCCTCAAAGCTTTAATCCAAATGCTGCTAAATCAACTTAAGACTTATAAAGTTAATTGCGAACAAAGGATAGGTTCAAAGGCCTTCTTCCATGGTTTACTTTCCTCAGTTATTATTAGAATTCATCTTGATAAGTGTCCCATGGTTGGTTTCCACACATATCACAATTACAAATACACGCGTTGCCTGTATGTACCTGACATGAAACACAGCTTTGTATTTCACAAAAGGAGAGAAAGGAGAGCGATTTAGAAAGATGCATCACCAATTGCCTAAATTGTTTATCATCTTGCAGATCTGCACTTGCTGGGGAGCCCTGTTTTGCACCAGAGACCTGGGGAAGCATTCCCAGCAATTGGGAAAATCCTAGGTCATCCATTCCCGCAAAGATGAGGTCTCCTAATTTGCCCCAAAAGTGGGTCCAGCTTATATAGGCCAAAAAGAGCAAGTCCTTCTCCAGCTCTGTGCGGTTTTTTCAGGGCCTGTTGAAGCATTAAGGATAAATCATCTTGCCCTGGTCAGAAGCTGCAGGCTGAGGGGGCTCTGGGAGGGTGAGCAGAGCAGCAGGGATGCAGAGAGCACGGTGTGGGTGGACACTGAGGCGACACAAATCATGACAGAACGTGCCAGATCAAATATCAGCTCCACAGAAGCTGAGGGCAGGGAGCAGAGATGGGAGAGAACTGGGGCTGATTTCCACCATCACAGGGAGGGAGCAGCTCAGTAAAAATCCTGAGTGAGCCTTCTCTGCTCTGTTTTGTTTCCTGGAGCATGTCCAGGCATGGGGGCAAAGGGTGGCACTGCTGCCAGGGTGTGAGCTGGGGATGGAGGGAGCTGCTCAAGGTGAACATCACTGTCTGCATCCTAATCAGCTGGAGCTGCACATATCAAAAGCAGGAGGCTCCAAGAGGCAGAGAGCTCCTGGAAACAAAGCTCAGGGTTTCTCAGGGCTGCAGGCTTTGCTCTGGTCCCTCTGCCCCTGGTGTCTGCAGCTCCCTTTTGGGTTGGGGGTTTGCTGCAAGCAGCTGGTGCTGAGCCCCAGCCCTTGCCCTGCAGCCTTGCTGAGGCTCAGTGGAAAAGGGCAAGATGCAAAAACAACAGGTCTGCAGCTCACCCCGAGGCTCAGCCAGGGGCAGAATCTGTTCTTGTGAGGAGCAGGTCCTTAAAGGCCCGAGGGTGCGTCTGCCCACCACAATGAGCCACCCTACTCTCCTCTCCAGCCCGTGTATTCCCCTTGCCAGAGGGCCTAGGGAGCACAAAGGAGAGGGAAGAGAAGTGCTGAGCTGATATCCAGGTGTTCTCCCTCATGCCAGGGAACGGGAGAGCAGAGCAAAGCAATTCCTGTTGTGACAAAGGCGGGGGGAGCAGGATGCAGAGCTGGATGCAGAGCTGAGCACCACCCTGTGGGAGATGCTCCATTAGGAAATTGCCTCTGTGGCAGAGTGCAAGAAAGTGGCCCAGCAGGGAGCTAATGTCCTCCATGGAATGCACAGGTTTATCTGCAGCAGATTTGTGCTGTGGGGGAGGAGACTGAGGTGCCTCCTGAAGCCTGAGAGTTTAATTTTTCTTTTTTTTCTGTGCAGATGAAGAGAAAGAACACTCTCAGCTCTGGAGGAAAAAAGAAAGAGAGGTTAATCCACAGAGAAGTGATTGATTGATTTTTTTTGTGTGTACTGAACATTCTGGAAATGTTTGGGAACATTGCTTGGTTGGGACAATGGCTGTTGGCTCTCAGCATGTAGAGAAAGTGCTGTAGAAGCAATGAATTGGGTGCAAAATAATTTCACCCCTTTTCAAGAGTGCAAAATCAGCTTTAAATTCTGTTGGAAGATGGGTTGAAGGAAGTGCTGGGGCAGCCACCTGAGTGTGAGAGGGGGGAAGGTGGCTCTGCCATCACCTCCAGAGGTGGTGAGGAAGGAGGCAGAGGACAGGGATCTGTGCACTGAGGGATTTTGCAGGGCCAGGCAGAGCAATTGTACCTGGACTCTGAATTCATGCTGGGAGGAGTGGGGCCAGTGGGGCTGGAGGGATGTGGGAAGGAGCTGAAGATTTGCTCTGCACACCCTGAGTTCAGTGCTGGGAACACAGGAGCGTGCAGGGGAGGCAGCTTTGTCCTCCATGGATGCTGGATGGGGCTTGGAGGTGGGTGGATTGTTGCTTGTTTCTCCCACTGGTCAATGACAAAAATACAACCTTTAATTTTTACTGTTTACAGTAAAGTTGCTCACCATTGCTCAAAATTTTTATTCCCTTGAGTTCTAATGCCAGTAAAAGGGGTTAGAGGCATGATGATGAATTGCCTCTGGCTCCAGCCCTCCTGGAAGGCTGGACTGCAACAGGCTTGACCTTTGGGAAGCCTGAGCCACCCCAGCCAGGTCTGTGGGGCTCAGGGGAAACTGCAGCTCCCAGGAGACCTTTGCCACCACAGTCTTGGGTGACGGCATCATTTCCTAAAGCCTGAGCTGACAATGCTTATTTTTGTGGGAGCTGATAAAACAGTGATATCACTTCTTCATTTTAATCCCCCTCTGCTGACCTGGAGGGCAAAGTGGATCCACTCACAGGCCCAGCTCATCCCCCCTGTGCTTTGCCACGGTTATGCCAAGTGCAAGAATTCAGGAAAGGAAAACTTGGTCACCCTGAGATGCTCCTCTGGAGTTCAGGGCACTGGAGGCTGCTGTAATTCTCCTTAGGAAATCCCAGAGCTTAAACCAGCAGCTGCCTGGTTATGTTGGATTTATTATGCAAAAGCAAAATGCTTTTGCTCGTTCATCCCATCACAAAAGGAAAGGCACCAGTATTTTCCTTCTACTGCTTTTGGTTGTGTAAGTTTGTCTGAGCTGTCTTTCTAAGAACTTGTGATTGATTTCTGGGCCAGGAAAAGCCTCACTCAGGCTTGTGTGGGGACCTTAAGGTATTTCCAACAATGTTTCCATCAGTGCTCACCTCCAAAAGATTCCCTTGGCTTTCAGGGTCAAAAATAGGATAATTTGGTTTTGCTTTCTGAAGCTGCTTTCAGACTTGTGATACAAGCCCAGCTTAGAGCTCCAAGGCAGGTAAAAATATAGATTTTACAGTCTGAATTGTGGTTCCCCTGTCTGCTTCTCTTGCAAACCTGGCCAGGTCACCATGTGTCCCAGCAGAGTTCAGAACACCAGTGGTAATGTTCTGCCAAGCATCCAAGTCATTTATCAAGAGCTGAAGAAGCTCAGGGAGGGCACAGAACAGAGAAGGGAAGTCGGGGGTTTGCAGTTCTGAATCAAATTGGCAAAAAGAGCTTTTTAAGTAAAATCAACCCTGTAATATTTTAACATGTATCAGGCTGAAAATAGTGCAGCAGTTTATGGGTAGAAGTGTTACCCTCAAATGAACTTGCACTCTGTTCATAACATCATTTTTGTCTGCCATTTTTGGCCGTGTTTCTGCTAAGGCCATTAGTAGAGTAAATGATAGATGAGCTGTAGTTTTAAAATGATACCTATTTGAGCTCTTATTCTGCCCATGAGAGGAATATCCTGGAGCTGAAATGTTGGATCCAGTCACAGAGTCACTGTTGAGCTTCCATTTCTGCAGACACTGCACGTCCCCCGGATAGGTGATCACAGCTGGCTCTGCATCATTTCCCAAGTGTGAAAAGGAGATGATTGCCATTAGAGAAAGGTGACTCTTCCTTCAGGGCAGGCAGTTCTTGTGGTAAAAAAAGTAATATTGAAATGACAAAAAAAAAAAATCTTTAGGGTTTGACTTGTGACTTTACTCCTTTCTCTAGAAAGATCCATTGTGATATTCTGATTTCTGATTCAAACCTAGCTCCTCACCAGTTTTTGGCTGGCCATTTTTTCTGCTCTGATTTGACAGCTCACATTAGCCATGCTCTCTGGCTATGAGCCCATGTCAAATGGCTGATCAACTTGCACCTGCACCTTTCATTTACTGGCTAAAGCTCTCACCAATACTTCTAACAATGAAGCCATAGGTAGTGAAACCCTAAGCTGACCTTATTGAAGTAATTTTTCAAGAAACACCATCTGATAGCCTCAGGCTTTCATGGTGCTCGCTGGCAGTCTGAGGGAATGATTCTCCTGCCCATGGAACTGACTGTGGAGGGACCATTTGTGGTGTTGTAGGAGATGGGCTGAACTGTGTGTTGATAAACCTGTGGGAGGTTGAAAGGTGAGGATGGCCAATCTCATTACATAAGAAAATACAGCATCTCCTTTCAAAATCAGCAGAGTCTGCTTTGGTAAAGTTCAGTGTCTGACCCATCATGGTCAGTGGGAACTCTAACCATTGCTCATTCCTGCCTTTCAGATTCACCAAGATGAAGACAGCCACCAACATTTACATCTTGAACCTCGCCCTGGCTGACACCTTGTGCCTGATGACCTTGCCCTTCCAGGGAACAGACACGTTCCTGGGCTTCTGGCCCTTTGGCAATGTCCTGTGCAAGACTGCCATCTCCATTGACTACTACAACATGTTCACCAGCACCTTCACGCTGACCATGATGAGCGTGGACCGCTGCATCGCCATCTGCCACCCCATCAAAGCCCTGGACATCCGCACGCCCCCCACAGGCCAAGGTGGTCAATGTTTGCATCTGGGCACTGGCTTCTGTCTTTGGCATCCCAGCCATGGTGATGGGATCTGCAGAGAACGAGAACAACGGTCAGTAAAACTGCACCCAGTGGGAGGGACACGAGAGCCCAGGGAGAGGGGGGGGTTTCATCTGTGGGGTGAGGTCTGTGCTGTAAAATCATCTTAACTCTGCTCCTGCCTCTCTGTATCACTGCTGCTGCTTTTCTAGTGTTAAACATGGAATTATGTGAGGAATTGAGCATTAAACATAGAATTATGTTAAGTTGGGAAAAGCCCTCTGAGATCATCAGGTCCAACCATTAACCTAACTAACCAAACTAATCTGAATGTGCAGATGCTTTTCTGCTTGATCTGCATTTGCTGATCTTCCTTTCCTTTTTGTTTCTTTCACTCTTGCAGAGATTGATTGTCTAATTAAGCTCCCTTCTCCCGTGGACTACTGGGACCCAGTGTTTGGCATCTGCGTCTTTCTCTTCTCCTTTATGATCCCTGTGTTGATCATCACCATTTGCTACAGCCTCGTGATCCGGCGGCTCAAGAACGTCCGCGTCCTCTCGGGCTCCAAGGAGAAGGACCGCAACCTGCGGCGCATCACCCACATGGTGCTGGTGGTGGTGGCAGTCTTCATCGTTGGCTGGACTCCCATCCAGATTTTCGTGCTGGTGCAGTGCTTGGGAGCCAAGGCAGAGAGCGAGCTGGAGCTGGCCATCTCCTGCTTCTGCACCGCGCTGGGGTACGCCAACGCAGCCAACAGCAGCCTGAACCCCGTGCTCTACGCCTTCCTGGATGAGAACTTCAAGGCGTGCTTCAAGAAGTTCTGCTTCCCCACCGCCTTCAGGACCGAGCTCCAGATGTCCAACAGGATGTGCAGCATCGCCAAGGATGTGGCCTACGCCTGCAAGAACTCGGAGGGGACTAACAATCCAGCCTGACTAGGCATGGAAATCCCCATGGTGGCTGTCACCCAGCAGAGTCCGACCACCCCCCACATCAGAACTGACTCAGATAACGGCCCTTTAGCAGGACCCCAAAACTGAGAGGTGAGAAACCAAGGAAACAATTGTGGGGTTGGGAAAACTGGATGCTGTGAGAGCACACAGAGAAAGTGAGCCCACTTGATGCATTTTTAATTTCCAGTGCATCCTGCACTAAGGAACGTGTTTGAAATCAGCCCGCTGATTCCTGCAAAACCCTGGGGGTTTGCAACATTATTGAGAGTTTGGGAATGAAGGGTTTAAAATAGGCATCGCTCCTGGGGCTTACACTTCTGCTGCTGCTAGGAGACAGACAGAATGTGAACTCTTGCATTGCTTTTTTTTTCTCCCTGGCTGGAGATGTTAACAGCTCGCCTGGCTCACCAGGCGCCCGTGTGCGGGTTTTCCTCCTGTGCTATCGCTCTGAAATCAGACTTTGCTGCAGCCAAAGTGGGCAGGAGCCATCAGACAAAACCCAAGATCATCTCCAGGATGAGTCATCACGCAGGGAAGGATGCAGGGAAGGAGAGGAGGGGGAGGGGGGAGCTGACGGGAAGAGAAATTCAAACTGGCTTGGAAGGACAGCGCCAGCTCCTGCAGATGGGATCTGCAGTGAACCACCCCTCTCAGAGGGGGGAGCAGGGTGGGGAGAAGGGACTGTCAGAGCTGATGGTGTAGCTCTGAAGAGGAAGAAAAAAAAAGACTGAGGAAATGAACACAATTTCTCATTTACGTGCTGCTACTATTTTTTTTTTTTTTACTCTGTATTTCCAGTGTAATAATGGACAGAATGTGTCTGTATGTACATGTCTGTAGTGGAATAGGAGCAGATCCATGGTAGGATTTCACCTTACCAAGCATGCCTTGGGCATCTTCCTGGTGAGAGGAGGAAGGAATGAAGTGGCCTATAGACACATGTATTTATGTATAGGAAAAGCCATTTTGGAGAAGTCAGAATGGCAGCTCTTGCAGAAGACATGGACATTCCTGATGGGAGGAGGCAGCCTAAAGAGTCCCAGCTGCTCCACATGGGATAAGTGGGGTACAAACCATACAAAACCTGGGGTTCTGTGGTTTGTTTTATGTTTTTAACTGAAATGAGACCCACAATGCTGAAAGCATGTGGGAAATGCTGCCTGGGTACCACCCCTCCTGCCAGCCATGGATTGATTTTCCTCTCCCAAAGCAGGCCAGAGCTTTGTGAAAATGAAATGTCCTGTCATTTCACTTGATAACAAAAGCTTCCCCAAAGTCTCACCACTTGAGTGCCCTCTGTGCTGGGGAGAGCAGCAGGCTGGGCTTGTCCCTGTAGCACAACAGCCCCAGGAAATCTGGGCAGTGCTGGCCAGTGGTGCTGATGGGGGGGCAAAGCACCAACCTCCACCTGGAGATGGGGGGAGGTCAATTCCAACATGAGAACCAGCAGTGTCACCTGGACTGTACAGATTCCAATGTGAATATATTTCTTGTGCTCTGATCTATGTGACTCTGTATTTTTAATGTATTGATTTGCCAATATTTTAATGCTGTCATGTTCTTTCTATATGCTGTACAAAGGAATTGGATGTTATATTTCTATGTAGAGTGTTTCTCTCATGGTTGGGCTTAAAATATAGATGCAATTCCAGTGTCCTGTGTGTGTGGACCCAGATCCCTTGTAAACTGCTCAAGCTGGGAGGATTTTGATGCCGATTAACATTTGATTGGGAATCTGGATGTGTACCAGAGCAAACTTTGCAATTAGCACTTGCCCATACCAATCTGGAGGGAGGAGGAGGAATCTGGGCACTTTAAGCACTTTGTAGTGGATGTTAATGCCAGAGCCCTCACCAGGAAATCCCAAATAAACCCCAGGCATGTGAAGAACAGCTCCTTGAGAACTGTGCTGCTGGCAAGCTGCATCCATGCCTTTGGAAAACTGGGTTGGGTGGGATGTTTGTGGGTGGTACCAGCACTGGGCAGTGAGAGACCTTGGGTCTGCTCAGCCCTCACTGTGGGATGGTCTGATGGGGTCTGGGAATGGCTGGGGCTGAAGCTGGGAACTGACTGCCAGGCTGTTCTTACCTTTAGGGAGCAGGAGAACATTCATTAGTGGCTGGCCAAGGAACAGCCACACTCCCTTTGTCATTCTTGGCTGGATTTTTAAATAGATTTATGTCCTCTGAAAGAAAATATACCAGTGTTTGGCATTTTTAAAATATGGATTTTGTTATAATGCCTATGCTGCAACAATCTTACATAATCAAGTACTCAATAAATGTGTGTTTAGCAAGCTTTTGGGTATTTCCACAGCCCTTGCAGTGGATGTGTTTAGGCATTCTGTTCAATGCTCAGTGAAGTTTGTTCTAAGAAGAGCAGCAAACGCCTGAAAGCAAAACTTTATTGTACTGTGCCTCTGGAGTTACAGGCTCATGGTCAGCTGGATGGCTTTAGTGCTGGCTCTGTAATTCCCTCTGGAAGTGGTTGTGTTGGTGTGATTTTTTTACAACTGCCGCAGTGTAAATGACATTTAGGTGGCTACTTGTGTGCTTTAATAAAGGAAAATTAAAACCCATGTGATTTGGATGATAACCTGGAAGAGTTCACTGGGTGGATTTGGAATATTTCAGCCCTGTGGCTGGTTTGTTACACAGACAGCTTGGTCTGTAGTTAACACAGGCACAGAAGATGTGAAAATTGGGTCCCTGGCTCTTGCAAAGGGCAGCTGTGATGTGTAGCAGGGCAGCAGTGCAGGCAGCTGCCTGCTGTTAGAGGTGAAGTCTACTGAAGGATGAAAAAAAAGCTCTTCCCACCTCCTCTCCCCCCCAATTCCCAGGAGTTATGGGGTTAGGTGTGACCTGGGAGAACAATAAATTGCAGAGCTGCTCTGAAAATAAAAAATAAGGCCATATTCTGTAGGAAGGATGGATCACACAGCGAGATGTGCAATAAGAAAAGTGCTTTCTCTCTGCAGAGATCAATATTCCTGCCCAAGCAGGTAAATATCAGGAGAGGGTTTTTTAGTTAGGTGGTGGTTTTCTTCTTAAAAAAAAAAAAAAAAAATTGGTGAGAAAAAAAAAAAAAAATGGAAATCCTTATTTTTTTTTTCTAGTTCAGTTAATTCTAAGTATCCAGGGGTGAGTTCTTACAGCAAAACCATAAACCAAAGTGCTTTATTCAGTATGATGGGGATTTATTAACATATCAAGTATTCTCTCTCTGCTGCTGCTGTTGGCTGAAATCAAGTGCTGGAAAAGGCTGAGGAATGGATGAGCTGGGTACTGAGCTCTGCCCCAAGCAGCTCCTTGGCTCTTGGTAAATGTGGGCAGAGATCTGGCTTTGCAAGAGCCAGATCTCCCTTCCTCTCCCTCAGCCAACAACACTCGCCCCTCCATCAATTACAACTTCTAACATAAAAAATAAGGAGCAGAATTTACACTTTCACTGAGGTTTGGATGGACAACACCCTCAGGCACATGGTGGGGTTCTTGGTGTTGTTCTCTGCAAGGGCAGGAGCTCTGATCCCTGTGGGTCCCTTCCAGCTCTGGATGTTCTGTGGTTTATGGTTTTATGCCTTGGGAAGAGCTGAGCTGGGGACATGCTGGGTTACCCTTGACAGAGCTGCAGGTCAGAGGGGGGGGTGTTTGTTTTGGGTGAGAATTCAGCTGAAATCCCTCTCCTCAAACCCACAGCCACAGCAGCCACAAAAGCCTTTCCCCCTTCCAAATTGTCCCCAGGGCTGGGGACAATTCAGCAGGTGGGAGAAACCCTGACTAAGAAAGACCAAAGCTGTGTGGGGCCCTTGTGGTGCCCCTGCTCCAAAGCTCGAGACTTGCCCTGGTGAAGACTCTGCCTGAGGCTGAGCAGTTGCTACTCAGGTCTGTTTTCACAAGTTTTTCTTGAGAAGTTAGATTGTAAATACGTCTTTCTTTTTTTTAAATTATCTTTTCATATTTTTTTTTTTTTTCTCCAGGGAGGTTTGTTAACTATTTAAAGAGCTGTCACTGGGCTCCCATCTCTCTCTGGATACTCTGGAATATCATTGTGGGGTACAACAATGTGTGTCCAGAGAATGATGCCTCTCACCCTGCAATGCTTTATAGGGAAGGTGGCTACTCTCCATAGCTAGAGCTCCTTTTTTTTTTTTTAAATGCAAAGGATCTCCAGCAGCAGCTGGTGTGGGTGCAGCCTTTGATATCTGCTCAAAAGAGAGACTCAGACTGGCAGCAAAGCAGCCTCTGCCAGAAAAAGTCAGCTTGCTTTCCCACCCATTTTTTGCTGTGCTTCCCCTCAGCTATTTTTTTTGTGGGATTTATGCAAAAGCAAATTTCTCCCTCCTTCAACAGGAGAATCTCCTTCGCACACATCCCAGGCTGCAGCCCTGAGTGTGCATTCGTGGCCTGTGCATCTCTGTGGCAGCAGAGCTCACTGCTGTGACTTTGCAGAATCTGTTGGTTATTCCCAGCCCTGATTTTCACCCCCCAGCCCCTGCCCAGGGCAGTCTGAAGGACCAGAACATACCCACAAGCCTTCTCCTCTGCTGAGGAGAACCACGGAGCTGAGATGGGAGGGATGGAGGGTAGAATCCAGCAGCAACAGATGTAGGAGGGAAAGTTGTCCCATCTCCGTGGTGAGGACTGCTTGTGAGGTGGGGAGGCTGAAGGAGGGAGAGAAGGGGACAAAGGGAACCTGTTGGAGCAAGTCCAGAGGAGGCCACAAAAATCACAAAAAGGGCTGGAGCATCTCAGCTCCAGAGAGAGGCTGAGAGAGCAGGGGGTGTTCAGCCTGGAGAAGGCTCTGGGGAGAGCTCAGAGCCCCTTCCAGTGCCTAAAGGGGCTCCAGAGGGCTGGAGAGGGGCTTTGGACAAGGGTCTGGCTTGACAGGACAAGGGGCAATGGCTTCAACCTGCCAGATGTCAGGTTAGATTGGATATTGGGAAGAAATTCTCCCCTGTGGGGTGGTGAGGCCCCCCTGGCACAGGTTGCTCAGAGAAGCTGTGGCTGCTCCATCCCTGAAAATGTTCAAGGCCAGGTTGAAAACACCTGGTCTAGTGGAAGGTGTCCCTGCCCATGGCAGGGGTTGGAATGAAACATCCTTTAAGATTCTGTGCCAGCCAAACCAATCTATGATTCTGTGGTTCTAGGAAATGGAAGGTGGGAAGAGCAGCCCTTAAGCCAAAAGTCCTGGTGCTGCGTGAGGAACAGAGATGACTGTAAGAAATTAGAGCTGTGTGCTGTGTGATGCTGATGGATGTTTGGCACAGGGTTTTTTTTGAACCCTTCTTGTCATGTCTGAGCTGCTGCCTGCCTGTTTTGAGTGGCCCACAGTGGCTGCATGCACTTGCCCTATTGCCTGTTTAGACTGGGGATTCATGACACCCTTGCTCAAAATGTGGCAGCAGAAGTACCAAGGTCACAGCTCCTTTTGAAAGGGGAATTTTAGGATTTTTTCAAGCAAAGGGATTGCTATTAGATTGGGTGCTGTTAAATCAAAGAGGCCCATGGCTCACAAACTCCCTTTGTTCCTGCTTTCAGCACTCTGAGGCCTGGATAGATTGCATGACAGAATGAAATAATCAATAAATAGAGCAACATGGTTTTGTATCTTGGCAACAATGATGCTGCTGAACCATGTAAACTGACTTTGCTCTCTCTCCCTCAGTGCAGAGATCCTGACTGGATGCAGGGAAGGAGTGATGCCAGCTCTTCACAGTGCTGGGGGACACAGACAGCCCCTTCTTCCATCTCAAGGTTTATGGTTCAGCAACCCCTGAGCTGTCCTTGGGTTAGAAAGTGCACAATAATATCCTTCCCAGCTGGGATCACCTTCTCCCCACAGTACAACACCTGCCATGCTTGGATTCACAGAATCTCACAGTCATAGAATGGTTTGGGTAGGAAGGGGGACCCAAAGATCCTCTAGTTTCTAGTTCCAACCTCTTGGCACAAGCAGGATTCTTGGAAATTTGGTCTTCCTGTGGCTGAACTGCTGGAAGGGCCTCTGAGAGGAAATCATATCCTGTTCAACCAGCCCACTCTTGCAGCAAAAGGGGTTTTCCTCCAGTCTGTGTTATTTCTGGGAGAGGATGTAGCTCCGGTGCTGATGGAGTCTCCTGCTGCCAGCAGTGGTCAGGAGAGCATGGCTGCTTCCCTCCCCTCTGGGCCTGAAGCCAGGCAGGAAGGGCTGGAGCCTGGAGCAGCACCAGCACTGCCAAACAGCACATTTTTCAGTGTAGTGAAATGGAGAATGAACCTTCAAGAAACCAAGCAGGAAACTTGATTTTTCCAAGGAAACCATTGAAAGAATTAGCATCTTCCCATAGACTGGTTTTGGCCGCATTAGATCACCATTTTCCTGGCCACAGAGAGGAGCCCAGGCAGAGCCTGAGCTGGCTCTGTCCATTCAATAAACATCAGTTTCTCTGTGTGTTTCCAGCCTGGCATGTGCAGTGAATGCTCCAAGAACAGCTCATGTCATGCTGATTTCATTCAGTGACGAGGAATAAAAACAGAAGCTCTGTAGTCAACATGAAATGAAGATTAATGGCTTTTCAGGTTGATTTCCTCTGTGTGAAACAAACCCCATATTGCGATTTGGCTATTTAATGTTTGCTCAATGTTAGCCATTAATAGCAACTTCTCCACATGCACACGTCATTTGCTCACATATTTTGGAGTTTCTCTGATCTCAGCCTTGCACTGCTCTTGCTTTGTTTAACCCCAGGGGAAATAATAGAATCACAGGATGGATTGTGCTGCAAGGGACCTTAAATGTCATCTATCCAACCTTCATGACATGAAAATTTCTGGAGATAATCACCTGCCTCCAGGGACCCAGCACAAAGGGGCAGAAAATGAGCCCAGCCCCTGGTGCTGGTGTTTATCCTTGTCCCTGCATCCCAGAGGTGACTGGGAGGTGGCAATGGAAAGCCACCCAGGGCTCTCTCTGTGGTTTGCTTTGGCATCTGCACCGGGGTTTAATTTGCATGTGCTTGGCTGGAAAACTGCTTCATCTTCTGGTGAGTGTCAGCAATGCCACAGAGCCCTTCTCCCTGGGGCTATCCCCCAGGAATTGTGGAGGATGAGCTCAAGACCAGGCTGGATGAGGCTCTGAGTATCCTGGTTAGTGGAAGGTCCCTGCCCACGGCAGGGGGTTGAAACTGGATGATCTTTAAGGTCCCTTGCAACCCAAACCATTCTGTGATTCTGTGAGTCTGTGATTCTGTGATTCTGTGAGTCTGTGATTCTGTGATTCTGTGATTCTGTGAGTCTGTGATTCTGTGATTCTGTGATTCTGTGATTCTGTGATTCTGTGATTCTGTGATTCTGTGATTCTGTGATTCTGTGATTCTGTGATTCTGTGATTCTGTGATTCTGATTCTGTGATTCTGTGATTCTGTGATTCTGTGATTCTGTGATTCTGTGATTCTGTGATTCTGTGATTCTGTGATTCTGTGATTCTGTGATTCTGATTTCTGTGATTCTGTGATTCTGTGATTCTGTGATTCTGTCTGTGATTCCTGTGATTCCATGATTCCATGATTCTGTGATTCCATGATTCTGTCATTCCATGATTCCATGATTCTGATTCTGTGATTCTGTGATTCTGTGATTCTGTGATTCTGTGATTCCATTCTGTGATTCTGTGATTCTGTGATTCTGTGATTCTGTGAGCTGTGTGGCCATCCATCTGACCATCCCCATCCATCATGAAATGGTGGCCATCAGCCTCACAGCCCAGCTCCTGGTCAGCGTGGATGAAGGATGAAGGAGCTCAGCTGGGTGTGGCCATGGCATGAAGGATCCTGCTGAACCCATCACATGGAATAAAGGAAATTTAATTACATCTGTAGGATTTCCATCACTGCTGAGCAGCAGCAGCAGGCTGGGTGTCAGGAGAGATTTTTCATTGTGTTGAAATCTGACTTTGTTAATTACCAGTCTCTGATCTCATTTGAGGGTTAAGTTTATGAAACAGAATCCTTATTTCTCTGATTTCCTTATTCAGCTGGTTTATTGAGTCTTGTGCAGGGGATGGTTTTGGACCTTAGACACTCCCAAGGTGTCTCATACTTCTGGCATGAGCTGTGCAGAAGCATTGGAGCAAGGGGGGGGTGATGGAGGTGTGCAGAAGTCCTGGTGAAAGACACAGAAAGAAAACATCTCAGGAAAACTGAAAAAATGAGGACAAAGGTCTTGCTGCCAAGCTTATTTTACCCCCAAAGGGAACTCCCCATCCCACATGGGAAGCACCCACCCCAGGCAGCCAGGGAACATTGTGGTGGGGGGCTTAGCAGAGTGACACCAGCCTTTGGTGCACCCCAGGCTGTTCACTTCCTCATGGGGAAAGCTTCCCATCCTCTGTTTACCCAGGAAGCACCAGATTTGGCTGTAGGCAGTCAATAGAGCGCCTGGTTTTTATCTACACATCAAATTTACTTTCTTTTTAAAGAGAAAATAGCCACTGAACAGCCCTTGAAGCTTGGGGCCAGTGTCTAATTCCACTTGAAGAGCTTTGTTAGATAATTGCAGTATTTTTCTGAGAGAAAATAGAACAATCAAGGCTTGGAATTAAAAGCCATTCAGGCAGCTTTGATCCTTCTCTCTGCATCTTCACTTACCAAACACAAATGCCAACAAGGACTCATGGCAATATTTACAGTCACTATTTTTGGCCTTTGCCTTTAAATTAACTCCTCTTCCTCTCTTCCAGTCAAAAAGAGGAGGAGGGAGGGAAATGGGGCTTGTGGTTTTTCAACAGGTGTTTCTTTGGAAAGATTTTTTTTTTTGAGGATGCCTATATAATGGAATCATAGAATAATTAAGTTTAGAGAAGCTCAACAAGTCCAACTATCAACTCAGCCACACCATCATGTGCACCACTAAACTAAATGAAATGCCATACACACAGAGATTTTTTTGAACACTTGCAGGGATGGTGACTCCACCACTGCCCTGGCAAGCCTTTTCCAGGGCTTGACCACTCTTTTGGTGAAAAAATATTTCCTAATATCTAATCAAACCTCCCCTGGCACAACTTGAGGCCGTTTCCTCTCATCCTGTCACTCCGTGATGACCAAGCCTGAAGCTCCTCTGGAGGCCTCAGAGCTGCCATAGAATAAGAGTTTATCACCCCAAAACTGCCTCCAGGCACAACCTCAGCTGCAGTGATGGTGTGGGTGGGGCAAGACCCACACACTCCCCCCCTGGGCATGGACAGGGAGCTGCCAGGGCCATGTCCCACAGCCCACAGGGGATCCTCAGGTGAGCTCCTGACTCACTGGGAGAGGGAATGCAGCCTGGGAAGTGCCTTCCCTTCAGCAGCAGGTGGGAATGTCAAACCTGGATGTGCTGAGACCCTCTGAAGGCACCAAACTGGGCTTGTTTCTCCCAGAATTGGCAGTAAAGCCAGTGGGTCACCATTTCCTTGGGTTTATGGTGGAATCATCAGTGGCTCATCAGCACCCAGGGGCTCCCAGCAGTCCCAAGGAAACAAGGTGAGTGCTACAGATGTCAGGCTGTACAGAGAAGGGATCAATTCTCTTTCTTGGCTTGATTTGAACACTAGCTTCTGGATACCCTCCTGCTTCTCATCTTTCACAGTCAACTTTTTGCTTACCCATGTTTAATTTTTATTTTCATCTTTTTCTCACATCAAGATGCTTCTGAGAGCCAGGCCTTCAACTCTCAGCGGGGTATTATTTTTCTTTTCTCACCCAAGAATCGTGACCAGCCTTGGGGAGGCGGTGTGAGACTGTGTAAGACCCAGGGATTGGAGCTTCCCGGGAGAACAAGCTGCAGCACGGCTCAGATGAGGACAATTGATCCACACAGCCAATACTGCTGCAGCACCAAGACTTTAAAAGCAACAACTGCTTCCGATCCCCCCCAGCTCAGATGCCTGCATGGAAAGCCTGTGGTGGGAATATGAGCCCCAATTCCTAAAAGTGGGAATATGAGCCCCAATTCCCGTTCCAGGGCAGGAAATGGCTCCCAGGGAGGATGGAGCAGACTCTTCCAGGGCTGTGTCCTCACGGGTGTGACAAAAGGAAGGCGATGCCACCCAGCAGCAGGAACCTGCAGCTGCAGTGGGCAGGAGCAGCAGAGAGGCTTCAGCTCCTGCCGTGTCCAGGGAACTGCGCTGCTGCCCCGCACCTTTGCACCCATTAACGCAGCACACACTGTCCCAGAAGGAAATGCACCCCGGCTTTGAGGCTGAGCTGACTCTGTGCATGGCTGGGAAGGGCTTAGGAGGAGCAGGGAGCCCTGGCTTCCTAATTCAGCCTCCTGCAGAGCCCAGACAGGGGCGCTTGCTTTAGGAGAGGATTGATGCAGTGAATCGCTAATGGGCTTTATTTCCCTGCTTCCAGTCTTCAGGATGCAGTCGGTGTGGGCTGGTGTGACAAGCCAGCCAAGCCAGCGCCAGCAGTGGGGGAGGAAATTCAAAGGAACGAGCTGGCTTGGGGGTTTCCTGGGGAGATCTGCTGCTGGGAGTGGGCAAGCATCTCCCTGGAGGTGTTTTCTGCTCTCCCAGAAGGAGCCGAAGCAGCCTGGCTTCTGCTGCTGTGCTCCGAGGGTCTGCCCAGGCACGGGAAGGCTGAATGTGCTGTCTCCCCAGGGAGCAGGGTGCCGGGCTGTGTGTGAGGCTGAGGATGCTGCGATGGGGGGATGCGGCGATGCTGAGCTGAAAGCAGCGAGTGCCGCTCTCAGTGCCGCCGGGCTGAACCGCAGCGGGCACCCGGGGCTCCGCGGGCTGCAGCCTCCCTGGGCTCGGGAGGGACCTGGCCAGCCCAAATCCTTCTCCCCCCTGGAGCCTGGCACCCGCACGAGCGGCCAAGGCTCCTGTCGGGTGTTTGACGTGGAGGAAATCGCGGATGCAGCAGGATGCTGCCATAGGGAGATGCTGAGATGGGGCTGCCCGTGCTCAGAAAGGGAAGGGGCAGGGGATACAGGAAACGTCTGGAAGTGCCCGTGGAGGGTTCAGAGAGGAGGGAACCAGACTCTCCTCAGTGATGTCCAGTGACAGGAGACACGAACTGGAACATGGAAAATTCCATTAAATCGTAGGAAGGAGATTCACTGTCTGAGTGGTGAAGTACAGGTACAGGTTGTCCACAGTAGCTGTGGCATCTCCATCCTTGGAGACATCCAAACCCAAGTGGGCACGGTGCTGGGAAATTTAACTCTGCTTGAACCATGCTGTGATTCTGTGGCTGTCATGTCTTGTGGTTTAACAGAAAAAGCTCCAGCAATATCATTGTTGTGTCTAAAGTGGGTAACTCACACTGGAAAGCGCCTTTCCATCTAAAAAAAAAAAAAAAAAAAAAGATTTTTTACTTAATAAAATATATTGCCTTTCCTAGAGCCCCAGTGCCAGTGAACAGCTGATTGGGCAGTTTGTGTGGGAGGTGACATAATTTGAGTAAATTTTCTCACTCAGAGAGGTTTTTCCACCCGGGAAGCCCATTGCCAGCAGGTGGCAACCACGCTAAAAGCAAAATTCCTGGAGAAGGTTTGCCTGGAAGAATGTGTTCTCCTTCATTGTTCTACCACAGCTAGCACCTTTAATATGGAGAAGGCAACAGAGTGATGTTGTATCCACACATCTGTTTTTAGTTTTCTATCCATGAAATTGCCATCCCGAGGTATTGAGGGCTGTCAGTTTGGGTGTTGGGGTGCTCAGGGCACTGAATTGCCCCGAGCATTCTCTCACCTGGGGTCTCCACCCACACCCACCCATGGGCTCTGAGAGCCCATTGAAGCTGAGAACTGCAGCCTCCTTTCCTTTTGTGATACCTGTCCTTCACTTTCCTGGGGAATTTGGACAGGTTAGAGCCAAGCTTGGTGCCTGGGGTCGGGGAAAGCTTGAAAGAAATATTTGACTATGACAGCCTTCCTAAAAGCAGTAACATACAAAAACTTCACAGGGCTAAAGGGTGTGAGAATGAGTTTCCCAAGCTTTCCATATGGAGTTTCTGATCTCCAGACTCTCCCAGTCAAGCCCTGGTTTGTTCAAGTATTTTGACTATTTGTCTGTGAAAGAAGAAATTATATCTGCAGCTCACTAGAGTTTTTCTTATGGTTTACAAAACACCTGAATTTTGTGACAAACCTACTGTGTTTTATTTTTTAGTAGGAAAAATGCAATATATATATATAAAAGATATGGCACAAGTAGCATAAATTTTCTCTTGTGAAAGAAGGACCAGTCTCTTTATTCCCTCAGGAGGTTTATTTCATTACTCACTCTTAAATAAATACGTATTTGACACTTAACAGGAACAACTAGTTCAAAATGATTTCTAACACAAGTTCTCACAGTTGTTATAGAATTTGTATGGTGTGCTGTTTAGCACTATTTTTTGAGACTCAAATCTTCCTTTTGGTCTAAATTTAACAAGTCAGAGAAGAGGAAATTTGTGCTGGGGTGGAAGATGGACATCCTTCAAAATCAAAAAGAAAGCCATAACACACAGGAACATACATGAACATTGAAAATAGTTTCTTTTCTCTTCCAAATACTCATCCTCTGTTCTACTGATGTTTCATTGAAAGTGCTCATTAGCTCTGCTCCATTAAACAATCCTCCCTAATAACTCGGTGATAGAGAACTGAGCTTTGAACTCCTCTGGAAATTGGTCTCCGGCCTGTCCGTGCTGTACAGCAGATGGCAAAAAGGACCACTCTGTGGCAGAAGTACACCCCTGAAAAGGAAATGTTCTGTCCTTAATAATTCAGAGGGTGAAATTAAAAATCAGGGTCTAGAAATGCAAGTCTGAGAAGTTGGTGGGAGCAAAGAGGGGAAATACAAGAGTTGTAAGTGGGCAGGACAAACCCTGTTGCTGATGAGGGTTACAAACAGACCACACATTACATGTAAACCAAAGAAAGGACCTTGTGCGTTCATTGGCCACTCCTCCAGTCTGCAAAGTTTCTCCTGAAAAACCCTGAAAGGGCAGGGACCTGCCAGCCCCAGCTTCCTGTTCAAGAAGTTCTGCATTCCAGCAACTTCCAGAAACTTTTCCGAAAAACTGTCATCCAGGAAAGCGTCCAAGAAAGGATTCAAGCACGAATTGGCACAGCTTAGGCTGGTGATGAAGTAGGATATCCCAATGACCATGGAGGTCTGGGGTAAGTCAGTGGTCAAAGCCACGATGGTGGCCAGGTGGAAGGGGGGGGTCAACAGAAGAGGAACACAGCCAGGACCATGAAGACCATAATGGTGACTTTCTTCTTGGCTTTGTCCAGGGCTCTGGCATTGGAGTTCAGGTGCATGTTCCTCAGCTTGTAGAGCATCATGGTGTAGAGGATGCAGATGGTGGATACCAGAATGGCAAAGCCAAGGATGAGGGTGTAGATCCTGCTGGCTTTGAACCAAAACCTCTCAGGCTTGGGAAAATTGAGACCACAGCTCTTGATCTCCAGGTCGTCGGTGTAGACATTGGCAAAGATGATGAAAGGGAGGACTATGATGGTGACCAGGATCCAGATGCACAGGCTGACAATCCTGGCTGCTCGGTACCTGCGGTGGGGGGCATCCTCTAGGACCTGACTGTAGCCAGTACCACCAGGTACCTGTCTATGCTCATCACTGTCAGAAAAAATAAATGCTGGAGAAGATATTGTAGTGGTCTATGGACAAGATGACCTTGCAGAGGATTTCTCCAAAGGGCCAGTAGCGGAGGAGGTGCTCTGCAATATTGATGGGCAAGACAAGGGTGAACAAGTCATCAGCGATAGCGAGGTTCAGGATGAACATGTTGGTCACAGTCTTCATCTTGGGGGCCTTGAGGATCACATAGATGACAGCAGTGTTGCCTGTGAGCCCCACAGCACAGATCACAGAGTAGATCACGGGCAGGACAACATAGAAATCAGCTGCCTGCTCTTGGAGGGTAAAGTTGAACCTCATGCTGTTTTCCAGGTAGCAGCTGTTGCCTGCGCTGCTGCAGGAGCTGTTCAGATCATCCCAAAAGGAGATGTTTCCCATGCCTATTGATCCCAGACCACCCTCAGATACCACTGAAAGCCTCACAAGCCCAGAAGTGAGAGGTTTTTTTTTTTGGTTGGGATATTTTTTCCCTCCTGTGAGAAGTGGGTGTTACCTCATTTAGATGCAGCTTCTTTTCAAAGGTGAGTTGTGAGGCTTCATGGACCACCTAACTTACCTCTCCCCCTCTGTTGGAGAAGTTAGATTTTGAAGTGATGATGGGAGAAAAAAATGTTTGGAAGACATAAGGCTCCATGAACCAAGAAAACAAGAGAATAATGACTTTTGAAATAAATCAAGGAACTCCTCTTTCCGAGAGCATTCCGGTGAGCTTTGGCTTTTCTTTGCTGGGGGAGTTGAGCGGTTCCCGTTCAGCTGTCTACAGTGAGAGTTCTTTTGGGGCTGGCAGGAACAAGGAGGCAGAAGGGGGAATTTTGTGCCTGGCTGGCTGTTCACAGCCCTTGGAGGACCGGAGGGATGGCTGCTGTTTCTCAGGCACAGCTCTTGCTTTCCGTGCTGGAGCAGAATCGTTCCAGTGGTTAATTAGTGCCTGCCTTTGTGTCCGAGTTCAGGCTCTTCATGGACAGGGATTTCACAAACAATGAAGAAGTTTCTGACACTGCTACTCCCCACCCCCAGGGTCCCCTAGCAAAAGAAGGAGGGGGGGGGAAAATAGTTCAGGAGTATTTCTGAAATTAATGGTTAAAGGGGATTACCCTGCAATCAAAGTACACCTTTAAGCAAGGGTGGGTTATGAACTTACTCTGAAAACCATCCCCACTACAAACAACTGGCAGCACCCCAAATTTGGCACAGACGGACAGACAAGCCTGTAAATCTCAGAAGTTCAGGATTAACTGGGGAAGAGAGAGAAAAAAGTACCCTGAAAGCAAATCCACTTTAGAGAGACACAGCAGGAATCATCCCACCTGTAGCAGTTGCCACATCCATCACTATTGCCTGACCCATACTTCCAAGAATTCCTCCACAGGGAATGAACAAACAACCGACCCCTACCCCCCCAACATGAAGATCAAAGGTTTGGCAACCGGTCCCAGGCTCTGCAAAGAGAAGCGCCTCACTTCTCTTGCCTTCTGTTGTCGCACAACAACAAAGTGAGCGGGACTGCTGGGGATGGGGAGTGAAGTGTCCCTTACCTGGGAAGCGGCTCCTCTGCCTCCTCCAGCACCTGCTGCTCTCACTGCTGAGCCTCTTGCCTCTAATCCGAGCTGGAGGAGGGTCTCTGGGCTGCTGACGTACCGGGATTTGCAATCAGATCAACACGATGCTTCTGTTGTGTGTGTGTTGGGCGTCTGACCAATTAGCACTTGCTCAGATCGGGGAAGGGGGGAAACAAGGGTTTTCTCTCTGCAGGGTTATTGAAATAGTAAATACGGTGGATGGTTCCTTCAGGAATGAGGGAGATGTGGAGGGACACAGGCAGCACCCAGGACTGGCTGAGTGAGGGATGAAAAGGTGGGAAGCAGGGGGTTCAACTGCTTTAATAGGGAACAGTGGCTGGTTTTAACAAAGGGTGTAGGAGGACGGTGAGCAGCATTACAACGTGCAAAATAAACAAATAAACAGACGTACCTTGCCAGATCTGTGCTGGTTTTGGCTGCTCTGGAGGAGTTTGGCTGGGTTTCTCCAGCTGGGTCTCTGATCCAGCTTTGGAAATTCAGTGAAATCCTTCAGATGTGCATCAGGAGGTGCAGGAGTCCCGTGAAGCTTGATGGAAATGCACCCCAGGTTATAGAGCAACAATGTAAGATCACTTTACCAGCATGTCCCTAAAGAAAAAAAAAAAAAAAAAAAAAAAAGAAATCAAGAGTCTTTTGATTCTCCTTTAATCTTTTAAATATTGCCTGACCTTTGTTTAGAGACAAGGCAAGGGAAAACACAGGAATCCATCACTGCCATACCTGGCTGAGTGCATTTAACCAGGAGGGCCAGCTCATGGATCTGAGCCAGTAGCCAAGAAGTGTGTTTGACTTTGCTCCTCTTCTTTGCATGTTTTTATATTCTTCTGGCAAGATTATTGTGCACCAGTAGCTGGGTGGGAGTAAAACATTTCATTGCACTTCTTAAGGCTGTGGCTATAACTGACTTTTCAGCAGATGGGATTTTTTTTATGCCCAATGTACAACTCTTCAAGATATTTTCTCTACCTTGGCCAAAATCTAACCAGACACTGGGCTTAAGGAAAATGAAACAGGAATTATATTGTCCAGTTATATTGCATAGGAATTCTATGGATGATACTTCTTCAGATGAAACACCCCTGAAGATTTCTTCTTGCCTGTTTTGGGAAAGCTGGTGTGGTTTATAAGGAGTTGTAAATGAAGCAAGGCTTTGGTAGGTCTGCAGGGGGAATGCAGTTTCCAGGAATTGCTGTTGTCTTTTTTTTTTTTCGAGAAAAAATACAGGAAGGCAGAAAAATTCAGAAGAATGTGATGTTATATTTGCTGATCTGTAACTATTCCCTGGGACAAAAGGGTTTTAAAGTATTTTTCATCCACAATCCTATGAGGCTTTCTGTTTTTCAGCATAAAGTATATCTCTGGTCTCTGGGATAGTTTAAAAGCTGTTCTTTCTCTTCCCAAACTATATTATCTTGGAACTGGCATCATGCTGCCACGGCCAGGGGTCGTGTTCCTGGGTGCTGTGTGTTTGAGGGGCTGGGAGCTGAGGGGGCTGCAGGAGCTGTGGTGCTGACGATGCTCCCTTGTGCTTTACCCTCTGCCTTGTGCCTTACTCCTCATTATCCATAGTGAACATGCTCTCCGTGCCTTGGTTAGGATGTGCTTGATTAAAATAACCTGTCAGAGATGAGATGGAGACTAATTGAAGCTCATTGCCTGGCGTGGGTAGGGGGGGCTTTTGCTTATATGCCCCAAACAAATTACTGGCACCTGCTTTTGGAGCTCCTTGCCTGGCTCTCCAATAAAACTTGTTTGCTTTGGGGAGGACAATTGCCAACAGATCTAAATTCATGTAGGAAATTGCTTTGCAGTAGGAACTGTTCTTCCAACAGAGAAAATATTTCCTCTGTGTGTCTCTGGGCCTGACCAGGGCCAGAGGCTGTGCACAGGGGAAACAGATCTATTTCTATTGGCGTGATGGGGAGTGCTTGGAGAGAATGTTTTACTCTTCTTGTCTTCTCTGGCTGGGCATCCCTTGATTATAAATATTACAGTGGCATAAAGCCCTGGAAATCAAGCCCTGGTTTGAAGATGCTGCTACAAAGGGCACGAGCTGCCTGGACCTACTTTTGTGCCAACAGCTCCATCATCAGCACGGTGCAGCAGGGACAAAGAGTTTATTCCTGGCAAATCCATGCCATGGAGATGGACTTTGCCTCTTGAAGCCCATGTTCACACTGTGCAGCTTGGGTCAGCTGTGCAAACAAAAAAAAGGCAGTGTTTTAGGGAGGGGGAAATCCCTGCCAATGCTAAATCAGTGGTGCTTTATTGCCTTTGTAAAGCTGATGTGCTGCTGGCTCCAGACAAAGGCCATCCACCATTTTGGAGTTATGGAGAACCTGTTTTGTTGGGCTCCTGCTGCTGTCAAGGAGTCAAGTTCATCTCAAGGACACAGATATACAATCAATAATCTGTTTACCAAAACAAAATGTTCTCGGCTGGCTGTCTTGCAGTCACTGGTTATTAAGGTGATTTATTTGTATGAAGTGTTCAGGCTTTTAAAAGCATTGCAGGTTAATAATAGAATCAGGGAGTAGTTTGGGTTGGAAGGGACCTTTAAAGGTCATCTAGTCCAACCCCCTGCAATGAGCAAGGGCATCATCAACCAGATCAGATTGCTCAGAACTCAACCATCCCACCTGACCTCGAATGCTCCCAGGGATGGGGCATCTACCACCCCTCTGGGTAACCTGTGGTAGTGCCTCACCATCCTCATTGTAAAATAACTTCTTTCTTCTATCTAATTGAAATCCACCCTCCTTCTGTTTAAAGCCATTCCCCCTTGTCCTACCACAACAGGACCTGCTGTCCTGAGAAATGTCCAGAACTGATTCCATCAAATGGGCTGAAATTGCTTCTGGCAAGGTGAGCGTGCCTGGTCATGCTACTTGTAGGATAACATTCACCCACAAGCTGGGATGTCCTTCTGCTTCCCCCCAAACCTTCCCAGCCTTATTGAGCCAGGCTGGCTTAGGCAGCTGATGGTGCTCACCTTGTAGGACACCTCAGAGAACAAGGCAAGAGCTGCAGGGCAAATATCCCATCAGTAAACTGGTGAATTGTGGGCAAAGAAAGTGCTTTGGAACGGTGATAATTGTCACGGATCCAGGGGCTGGTGACACATCCTGCCCACCCTAAAGCTGCAGTGAAGGCAAAGGGCTTCAGGAAGTGATTTAAGGAAAATGGGAGTCCATAAATGGCCTGTTTTTGTCAGGGAGAGCACATATCAATAACTGCCCCGTCTGGCTCTGCAGGGGAGCAATCCACACAAACCGTGCAGCAATTTCCTCAGACCAGCTGTGATGGGGAATAAAAGCTGTAGCCCTGGGAGCTGGTGGGTGGCTGGCTGAAGCTGTTTGCTCCCTGCCTGCCAGGAAAGAGGTTGGGAGGCTCCTGCAATGGGTTAGCCCTCATTCCCAGCACTTCTTGGAGACCCTGGCTCTTTTACCACACCTTCCCCAGCCCTGTGGTGCTGGCTGGGGGGGGGCACCCGGAGGTGACACCAGCCGTGGAGGGCAAGGGGCATTGCAAGAGGCTGCCTGGCTGCCAGCAGGAGCTGTGCTGGCAGATGTGTTAATTAAGGGAGCTCTGGTAGAGTGCTCGTGACAGTGGGAGCAAGGACACAGTGCCAGTCTTGCTGCAATTAATACATAACTGTGAGAATTGGAGTGCAGAGGGAATGCTGCTTTAAACACCCTCATTTCCTCTCCCACTCCCTGCTGGTCTGGCTTCGAGCAGCCTTGCTCCAGAGAGAAATTAAAATCTGCTTCCATTCCAGGATGCTTTTACTCTCCAGCATTTATTCCTGCTTTTCTCCAGGGCTGGAAGTGAGTGTGTACTTTGGTTGGTTTGCTGCCCTGAGCCAACTCAGTCTGTTGAAAGCAGAGCCCTTTGGAAGAGGGAGGTTTCTGGAAGTGGACTGTCCCTTTTCCAGTGCTGCTCATCATCTTGGTGGGGTATGAGGGGCTCAGGGCAGTGGCCTGGGCTTCCCTTGTGTCAGTGCTGCCACAAGGAGTGCGCAAAAACTGTCCCATGGCTCTGACTGTGCCAGAGATGCTGCTGCCTCATCCCTCTTAACTGTGAAAGCAGGAGAACCTAACCTGCTGCATCAATCTGTGTGTTGATTAGTCCTCTGCACTTGGAGCTTTTGTGCTTCCCTATCTCAGAGTTCTTCCATCAGCCCATGTGAGTGACAGGTTTTGTGTAATTTGCCTGTGGGACCTGTGAGGAAAAAGCCTTGGATGTGATGGGACCTGGTGCTGCAGTACTCTGGGGTACAGCTAATTGCTTCCTTTTGGAGTTCTCTTGACCATGGATTTATTAACAGGGCTCTGTTTCCTGCTGGTTGCCTTTATCAGATGTGCACAGAGCGTGTGCAAGGAGGTTCCTCAGCACAGCTGAAGATTAAGACATACGGAGGAATCCTAGTTTGAAAGGATGAGAGCAAAACCAAAATAAAAGAATTTTTTTTGCCCAAAGTTAGCGTGAGTCAGCAGGTAGGAATCAGCTCTTCCCTGGATCCCTGTTCTTCCTGTGCTGCTGGCAGATGAGGGTGTCCTGCAGTGCTGTGATCCATCAGCATTCCTGGCAGGAATATACATTATTTAGTTGCCATTAAGCTGGTTGTAACACAGCTGCTA
Organism: Emberiza elegans; assembly: GCA_024865655.1. NCBI lineage: Eukaryota > Metazoa > Chordata > Aves > Passeriformes > Fringillidae > Emberiza > Emberiza elegans. The sequence continues at coordinate 20,924 of JALJVW010000958.1, read as the reverse complement.
AGAGCCCTTGGTATCTGCCACGTCCAAGTGAGAGGAGTTGTCACTTGGACTTTTTAATGCCATCTGAACTTTCACTTGTGAAAAGTCACCCTTTCTGTCATTGCTTGACCTGCTTGGAAAATCTGTGAGTCTTTACAAGCATCAGCACTGCGACAGGGCTATAATGCATCCTTGGAAAAGCAGCCAGGAGCCCTTCAGGGATCTCACCGGGGAGCAGGCTCTGTGCAATATATTCCAATATCTCTAAGCAGCAGCTTAATGTGTTGCCTTGTCTGCTTAAGGAGCAGAGCTCCTCTGGCCTAAAAGCCTCATCACCAGAGGGTTATGGAGTGCAAATTGCTGCTGAATGAATTTGCTGCTTTGTTCACTCTGGTTTCGCCTCCCTTTTGTGTTGGGACAGTGAAATGACTCATCTTCACCTTAATATCATGTTTTGGAGAAATGGTCTAATATTTTGTACAATGTTCGATGTAAAAAAACCCCAAACCAAGAAAACAGATGAAATCTCTTTCCTGGAACAACATTTTCCAGTGCAATCACACAGAGCCAGCACCTTTCTCCACATTCTTTTGGGCAACAGACCTTGTGGAGTACGAAGTTTACAATACCATCAACTATTGTAAGGAAAAGAGGGAAAAGCAGAAGGCCTGGTCTGAGCTTAGTGAAACTTGATTCTGGCTTTGAGCTGCAATAATTTATTACAGCTCTGTTTTACAATTAATGCCAGCCTGACCTACTTAAATAGAACATCATCATTCTTGTGGCCATGGATGTGGTCATGAAAATTCAGTGCTAAGAGCATGAGCCATGTTGGTTATGTCAGTGTGATGGAGAAAAATGTAAGTTGGATAACTCAGGTGAATTGAATTGAGTAGGAAATGGTGTGCTATAAGACTGATAAAAATAATTTAAAATGCAAAAGATCAAAGGAAAAGGGAAGGGATTACTGCAAGATGAGGTTTGTGGCTGGTGCTCTCTGCTCATCTGCAGCCCATGCTCATGGCCATAGTGGGGATGTTAGGGACTGGATTCAGTGTGGGCCCCAGAAACAGCCAAAAGAGCAGTGACAGTCAGGAACACCTGGCTCTCCTCTCTTTAAAACCTAATTTGAGCCCCAAAGCAAAGCCCCAAATTTAATTCCCTGGGGACTGAAGCTGTGAGGCCTTTGACTGGGGCTTTCACAGCATGCTGGGTAAATAAAGCCCCTTCAGAAATCATATTGATCCAAATTATAGATAACCACACCAAAAAAAATTTTGGATGCTTGTGAGGAGAAGAAGAAAAAAAAAGCAATAAAGAAACTTCTGTGTTTTCCACAGGGAATAATTTCTGAAGTGCAGAACTCACCAGGCCATGCAGGGCCTCCTGCCAAGGGGAATTATTTCAGACAAGTGCTGACTGCATGGGAGAGGGTGTTTTGTGTTGGAGGCCTGAGTTATCACTGAAGTTTTTAATTTCTAATACTTGGTAATATCAGTGTCATTTTGTCAGTAAGGAGCACACTCAGTGTCTGAGACATCTCCATCTCCACCTGCTTCACAACTCCACTTGAAGGCAGATGAAAATTATTTTCTTGTAAATGACCTATTTTCAACAAATTCTGCAAACCCTTACTGATACTCCTTGCCATGAAGTTGATTTTCTATTTATTTTTCCTTTTTTTTTTTTTTTTTTTTTAAGAAGAATTGCTTTCTTCTTGCAAATGTTAAGTAAATTTTTCCCTGCCTGGGATGTCAGGGACATTCATTTGAGGGTAACACTTCTACCCATAAACTGCTGCAGTATTTTCAGCCTGATACATGTTAAAATATTACAGGGTTGATTTTACTTAAAAAGCTCTTTTTGCCAATTTGATTCAGAACTGCAAACTCCCGACTTCCCTTCTCTGTTCTGTGCCCTCCCTGAGCTTCTTCAGCTCTTGATAAATGACTTGGATGCTTGGCAGAACATTACCACTGGTGTTCTGAACTCTGCTGGGACACATGGTGACCTGGCCAGGTTTGCAAGAGAAGCAGACAGGGGAACCACAATTCAGACTGTAAAATCTATATTTTTACCTGCCTTGGAGCTCTAAGCTGGGCTTGTATCACAAGTCTGAAAGCAGCTTCAGAAAGCAAAACCAAATTATCCTATTTTTGACCCTGAAAGCCAAGGGAATCTTTTGGAGGTGAGCACTGATGGAAACATTGTTGGAAATACCTTAAGGTCCCCACACAAGCCTGAGTGAGGCTTTTCCTGGCCCAGAAATCAATCACAAGTTCTTAGAAAGACAGCTCAGACAAACTTACACAACCAAAAGCAGTAGAAGGAAAATACTGGTGCCTTTCCTTTTGTGATGGGATGAACGAGCAAAAGCATTTTGCTTTTGCATAATAAATCCAACAGAACCAGGCAGCTGCTGGTTTAAGCTCTGGGATTTCCTAAGGAGAATTACAGCAGCCTCCAGTGCCCTGAACTCCAGAGGAGCATCTCAGGGTGACCAAGTTTTCCTTTCCTGAATTCTTGCACTTGGCATAACCGTGGCAAAGCACAGGGGGATGAGCTGGGCCTGTGAGTGGATCCACTTTGCCCTCCAGGTCAGCAGAGGGGGGATTAAAATGAAGAAGTGATATCACTGTTTTATCAGCTCCCACAAAAATAAGCATTGTCAGCTCAGGCTTTAGGAAATGATGCCGTCACCCAAGACTGTGGTGGCAAAGGTCTCCTGGGAGCTGCAGTTTCCCCTGAGCCCCACAGACCTGGCTGGGGTGGCTCAGGCTTCCCAAAGGTCAAGCCTGTTGCAGTCCAGCCTTCCAGGAGGGCTGGAGCCAGAGGCAATTCATCATCATGCCTCTAACCCCTTTTACTGGCATTAGAACTCAAGGGAATAAAAAATTTTTGAGCAATGGTGAGCAACTTTACTGTAAACAGTAAAAATTAAAGGTTGTATTTTTGTCATTGACCAGTGGGAGAAACAAGCAACAATCCACCCACCTCCAAGCCCCATCCAGCATCCATGGAGGACAAAGCTGCCTCCCTGCACGCTCCTGTGTTCCCAGCACTGAACTCAGGGTGTGCAGAGCAAATCTTCAGCTCCTTCCCACATCCCTCCAGCCCCACTGGCCCCACTCCTCCCAGCATGAATTCAGAGTCCAGGTACAATTGCTCTGCCTGGCCCTGCAAAATCCCTCAGTGCACAGATCCCTGTCCTCTGCCTCCTTCCTCACCACCTCTGGAGGTGATGGCAGAGCCACCTTCCCCTCTCACACTCAGGTGGCTGCCCCAGCACTTCCTTCAACCCATCTTCCAACAGAATTTAAAGCTGATTTTGCACTCTTGAAAAGGGGTGAAATTAATTTGCACCCAATTCATTGCTTCTACAGCACTTTCTCTACATGCTGAGAGCCAACAGCCATTGTCCCAACCAAGCAATGTTCCCAAACATTTCCAGAATGTTCAGTACACACAAAAATCAATCAATCACTTCTCTGTGGATTAACCTCTCTTTCTTTTCCTCCAGAGCTGAGAGTGTTCTTTCTCTTCATCTGCACAGAAAAAAAAAAAAAATTAAACTCTCAGGCTTCAGGAGGCACCTCAGTCTCCTCCCCCACAGCACAAATCTGCTGCAGATAAACCTGTGCATTCCATGGAGGACATTAGCTCCCTGCTGGGCCACTTTCTTGCACTCTGCCACAGAGGCAATTTCCTAATGGAGCATCTCCCACAGGGTGGTGCTCAGCTCTGCATCCAGCTCTGCATCCTGCTCCCCCCCTTTGTCACAACAGGAATTGCTTTGCTCTGCTCTCCCGTTCCCTGGCATGAGGGAGAACACCTGGATATCAGCTCAGCACTTCTCTTCCCTCTCCTTTGTGCTCCCTAGGCCCTCTGGCAAGGGGAATACACGGGCTGGAGAGGAGAGTAGGGTGGCTCATTGTGGTGGGCAGACGCACCCTCGGGGCTTTAAGGACCTGCTCCTCACAAGAACAGATTCTGCCCCTGGCTGAGCCTCGGGGTGAGCTGCAGACCTGTTGTTTTTGCATCTTGCCCTTTTCCACCCAGCCTCAGCAAGGCTGCAGGGCAAGGGCTGGGGCTCAGCACCAGCTGCTTGCAGCAAACCCCAACCCAAAAGGGAGCTGCAGACACCAGGGGCAGAGGGACCAGAGCAAAGCCTGCAGCCCTGAGAAACCCTGAGCTTTGTTTCCAGGAGCTCTCTGCCTCTTGGAGCCTCCTGCTTTTGATATGTGCAGCTCCAGCTGATTAGGATGCAGACAGTGATGTTCACCTTGAGCAGCTCCCTCCATCCCCAGCTCACACCCTGGCACCAGTGCCACCCTTTGCCCCCCATGCCTGGACATGCTCCAGGAAACAAAACAGAGCAGAGAAGGCTCACTCAGGATTTTTTACTGAGCTGCTCCCTCCCTGTGATGGTGGAAATCAGCCCCAGTTCTCTCCCATCTCTGCTCCCTGCCCTCAGCTTCTGTGGAGCTGATATTTGATCTGGCACGTTCTGTCATGATTTGTGTCGCCTCAGTGTCCACCCACACCGTGCTCTCTGCATCCCTGCTGCTCTGCTCACCCTCCCAGAGCCCCCTCAGCCTGCAGCTTCTGACCAGGGCAAGATGATTTATCCTTAATGCTTCAACAGGCCCTGAAAAAAAACCACACAGAGCTGGAGAAGGACTTGCTCTTTTTGCCTATATAAGCTGGACCCACTTTTGGGGCAAATTAGGAGACCTCATCTTTGGGGGAATGGATGACCTAGGATTTTCCCAATTGCTGGGAATGCTTCCCCAGGTCTCTGGTGCAAAACAGGGCTCCCCAGCAAGTGCAGATCTGCAAGATGATAAACAATTTAGGCAATTGGTGATGCATCTTTCTAAATCGCTCTCCTTTCTCTCCTTTTGTGAAATACAAAGCTGTGTTTCATGTCAGGTACATACAGGCAACGCGTGTATTTGTAATTGTGATATGTGTGAAACCAACCATGGGACACTTATCAAGATGAATTCTAATAATAACTGAGGAAAGTAAACCATGGAAGAAGGCCTTTGAACCTATCCTTTGTTTGCAATTAACTTTATAAGTCTTAAGTTGATTTAGCAGCATTTGGATTAAAGCTTTGAGGATGGTGCTTTTGGACAGGAACTTTCTGCTTGTAGCTAAGCCTTAAAGAGTTCTGCAGTGATAACCTTTTCAAGTACAATTTTAGAATATTGCTTGTAGTAAGGATCTTTGAAACTATAGCTTTAGAATATATAAAAAGGAAACATGCTTATCTCACGCCTGGACAAAACAGTGAAAAGCAGCTTGAGAGAGGAATATGAACATCAACTCTAGGACTAATAGTTTCAACCAAGGGAAGCTGCCCATCACTGTTATGAGATGGCCTTGCAATCAAAAGGTAAAGCCATGTCTGGAATCTGGACGCCACCAGCTGGGAGACTTCTTTCTTCCTTCAGGAATTGGACCACCCACAACCTGGGATACTCCTTTTCTGGGATACATCCTGAGAAAAAACTAAATCGCAATACTGTATAGAATTATGATGTAAAAATTGAGAAGGGAAAATGCTGATGAGTAAAAATTGGGAATAGAAATTGCTGAGAAAGCTGATGAGTACCCCTAGAAATACCTGTAAGCCTACACTATCAGTGTGCAGTTCGAGGGAAAACTTCCCCCACTGTACCCAGCGCTGTATTGCGCATACTTTACCAAAATAATTCATAAATTGACTGCTGCCTAAATATTGGCCTAGTCAAGCTTCTTGTTATAACAGTGGGAAGTCAGAGAACCTGAGATTTTACCCCCAAATGTTCTTTCTTTCCGCTAACATTTTTACGTCAGGTTTTGTCACTAAATGATCTCAATGTGCCCTCTAGAAATTACTCAGACTTTTCCTCAAAAGTAATTTTTTCCCTAGAGAAAATTTCCCTGCTCAAATATCCACTACATGTACTCAGCAGATCATCTCGGGTATCATTGTTCTCACAGTCTAGTGATTACCTTAACTTGAAAGCCCAAATGTTCATTCCATGCCCTACAGGAGACACCAGGTAATACCAGCATTCCTGTGCTATGAACTTCTATCCCTGTAAGCTTCTGCGGCTTTAACCCCGGCAAAGTAAAACAGTCCTTGGTGCTGAGCCGACACTGGCCCATGCTCCTCGGTGTGGATGAGCGCAGGGCAGCCCCGGGGCAGCTCCCGCAGGGCTTCTGGAAGGCCGCCCGGCGCCCGGCCCCGCGGGGCGGCCCCAGCGGGTTCGAGTTCCCGCCCGCGGCTGAGGGGAGCGGCGGGGCGGGGCTGTCTCCCCAGCCCCTGCACCTGACGGGCTCCAGCCTCCTCCTGGCCTTGGCACGGAGATGCGGCTCCTGTGCCCTGAGCTGAGGTGCCATCTCTGGGTCTCCGCTGCTCTGCAGGCCTCTCGGGAAACGCTGCTTTCTGCAGTAAGGTTCCTGAAGAGGAAGGATCTTAAGCAGCTGCTGAAGACGGATCAGATGTGGAAATTTGCCGAGTGCTTGGTAAGTACAGGCTGGAATGCCCAGCCCGATGCCTGGAGAAGCCCCTTCCCACGGCGCCCAGTCTGTGGGGCTGGCAGCTGTGGCCCCTGCCAAGTGCCGCAGGCAGGGGCACCAGCCTGCGCCCCACACGCCGCTCCCCCTCCCTGGGCCGTGCGGGCTCTTCTCCAGGCTCCTCTGGCCCCAAGCACGGTGCAGACCGAGCCCCGGCCAGCTGGGCTCTGCTGCGGGCGGCACCGCGGCTCGCCGGGCCCTCCGCCCGTCCTGATGCCGGCGCCTGCGGCTGCTGGCCGGGCCTCAGGGCTCTGTGGGCAGGGCGAGCAGTGCCGGCCCAGGGGCAGGGCCCGCATCAACCCTTTCCTTCCGTGCCCTGCCGCTCTCTGCAGCTGGCAGAGGACAGGAGCCGAGCAGCCGAGCACCTGCGCCTGGCCCTGCCGTGCCTGCAGAGCGCACAGGAGCCCCTGTGAGAGGCGGCCGTCAGGTTCATGGGTGAGCCCCAAGCCCGGCTCCCTCCCGCCCGCCCGCTCGGCCCCAGCCCGCCTGCTGTCCCGGCAGCAGGATCCGGATGTGGGCATGCGCAGTCCCCGCTGGCCTGGGCATTGCTGCTGCCGCCCTCTGGCAGCCGTGCCCTGGGCCAGCAGGGCGTGTGGCCTCAGGGCTGGCAGCGGCCGTGTGCGGCAGCGGTGGCTCTGAAGGCAGGACATGCTCTGTGTTCCCCAGGGATGGCCGGGCGCTACCTGACAGGGCAGCAGCTGGAGTTCCGCATCACCTGCAGCGGTGAGTGAGGCCCGCGGGCTCTCGGCGGGGGCTGCCGCTGGCAGCTGCGTTCCCTGGCCCGCCCGCCGACGGCTCCGCAAATTTTTATTTGCAAACCACCTCTCTGACCAGCTTCCACTTTGCTTTAAAAAAAATTCAGCACCATGTTTGTGGCTGAACAGGTCCCAGAGCTGGGGAGAAGGATTTGAGATGCAATTTGCATCACAGAGTTGTTACAGCAGGAAAATGTCACATCCCTCCTGTGCCTGGAGCTGCTAATCTTGTTCTGAACATTGAAAACCTCTTCAGCTTCTCTCATTATACCTAAAATTGATTACTGCTTTGATTTCACACCTCTTTCATGCAGGCTTTTCCTCTCTCCTTTGCTGGAATTGTCAGGCCTGAAAAGAGAAATTTTGTCGAGCCCTGGGACAGTTCTCCTCATCTATTCCTGCTCCTAATGCTGTTTTTAATTATCTTGAGAAGCTGAGCAAGAGGGAAACTGGGAGGAGTTTAGTGAGAGGAAAAGCGAAGCATAGAGGCCAAAGTGTAAATGCAGAGTCTGGGTTACCAGAGTCTGCAGTGTTGTGGGATCTGGGCCATGCAAACTGATGTTTTTCTCTGTGAATGGCTGATTCCTTCTGTATCTCCTGAAATTCCTGTGCACTGGGGCTGGTGCTGGAACTGAAGCCACACAAACTCCCCATGGAGCTGTGTGGGACACAGTGGGAATCATTTATTTGCTGCTTTTGATGAAAAGTTGTGACATGAACCTCAGTGTCAGGGAGGTGACACGTTAATGCTGCTGCTGTCAGACAGTGCCCACACACCGTGTCTGGAGACAGCTCAGGAGAAGATGACACCAGGATTCAATCCCATGCCACTGAACTCTATCAGACCAAACTGCCTGGGAACCTGGACAGCTCTGAGAAGTGTGGAAACCAATGCAATCTTTGCACAGAGATGAGAAAGTATCAGTTTGCATGGCCTGAATGTCTGGGTCTGAAAGTGTGTTGAAAAGAGAACTGAGCTCATCTGGCTCTGAAAAAAATCTCTGAAAAACAGCATCAGTTTATTTACAGAAGAAAATCTATAACAGAACACTTTTACATTGTAAGAACATTTGTAACAACAACAATCCATAGAACGTCTCTATAGAATACATAAGAACCTATCTAGCAAAAAATATATGAAATGTAATTGTAGAAAAGATGTTCTGTCCTAAATCCTATCTATTTTTAGAAGAAAAATCAATTCCTGCTGTGCTTGGAGCAGTCAAACTGTAAAAAATCTATGTACAAAAGGGTGGCATCTCTGTCCCTCAGGGTGTCCATCAGTCCTGCAAGAAAAGCCCTGGGGCTCCCATGGTCACTGCAGTCAGGCACAGAGGGGATCTTCCATGTGCCCATGGGATCCCATGGGACAGGACACGGCTTTGCCCCTGCAGCTACCAGGTGTGTGCAGAGAGAAACTGCAAGGAGGGGACCCTGCCCCTCTGTGCACAGGGACCCCCACTCAGAGCTGAGCCTGGCTGGGTCTGGGATGGAAACTTGAAATGTGGCCCAAAGTGAGCAAAGGAAAGGAACTGGCTGTGGATGGCCACCAGACTCCAGTGCACGTATATACATAAGAACCTATCTATAGGGGAAAACAAACTGTGCCATGTCCCTGAGCAGGGACCAGCCCCCAGCCCAGCCTGGCAGCAGGGGACCCACTCTGCCTGGGATGGGGACCACATACCTGTCCTGCTGTTGGCATTGGTCTTCATCCCAAAATCATGGCCTCTTCCTCATCTTTTACATCAATGTCCATGTCCTCAATGCACTCTTCCCATCATCCACATCCATCTCCATCAATCCATCCATCCCCCATCCTCATCCACCTCCATCTCTTCCTCTCCGGTCCTCTTCTTCCATTTTCCACGTCCTCCTTCCACATCCGGACACCAATCTCCATGTCTTCCTCTCCAGTCCCTTCTTCCTCCATTTCCACATCCTCCTTCCACATCCGGATATCCACCTCCATCTCTTCCTCTCTGTCTGTGACAGCCTGCAGAGGTAGCTAAACCTCAGAGTGGGGTCCCTGTCCCACACCATCCCCACAGAGCTGCAGCCCACCCAGGCAGTTGGAGGTGTCCACCTCCATGGAATGGCACCATACCTTCACTGGGACAAATGTGAGCATTCTGCAGCGATGGATGACAAGATCCAAGCAAGGTAGCTCTCAGGACTGATGGGGGTAGCAGGGGCAGGTGACAAGAAGGGCGACAGGAGTGAGCAGGAGCAGTGTGAACGGTGGGCTGACACAAGGGCCAGTGGTTGAGTTGGGCTCTTTGCTGGGTGCTGGCAGTTCCAGTTGGAACGTGGGATGTGACATCACAGGCCCCAGGAGTCCAGGGTCAACTGAAGTGGACACTGGGGATCCCTGAATGGTTGGGCCTGGAAGGGACCCTGAAGATCATCTCGTTCCAAGCTGAGCAGTCTTCCCCCAGACCTTGGGGGAGGCCTGTTCCCAAGGATGGGGCACCCACAGCCTCTGTGCACAGCTTGGGCCAGTGCCTCAGCACCCTCAGTGTAAAACAGCAGCTTCCTTAGATCCAGTTTCAATCAACCTCCTGCAGTTGAAAGCCACCCCCTTGTCCTGTCACCAGAGGCCCTGTTGAACACTCTGTCCCCTTCTTTCCTGTGGGACCTTCCAGTCCTGCTGCAGCCACAGTGGGGTCTCCCAGTGTCTCCTCTTTCCAGGCTGAGCATCCCCAGCCCCACTTGGACAGCAGTCAGTCAGATCAGGGGATGTCAAGGCTGAAGGGTGGCAAATAGCATCAGGAACTGAGAAATGGAAGCTTTAGGCCCAGGTTTGCCTCTAAATACACAAAATTAATAACAGTGGAGAGGAAGATGGTGGGACACTGGCTCTGCTCTAACTGGTGGTTTGGGGTTTTTTTCCTTCTTTTCTATCATGCTGACCCAGGTTTTTCTGTTTGAAAGAAGCTTGGCACAATGTCCGCTGTCTTCTCCATTTCTGAAACACCAAGCAGAGTCTGGGCAGGTTGATGATGCAGATCAAAACCTGCAAATATACTGGTGATCCTGAGCCTGGGGATGCAGCTAAACCCAGGCAAAAGTAATTTCTGGAAAGTCGAGCCTGGTTTACATTTTCTGGAGTTTGGCTATGCCAACTTCACCAGTCATTTATAAAAAAAAAAAAATAAAAGCTCAAACCAAAACAGACAAAACCCCAAATAAAAAAAACCCACGCAAACCAATCAAACAGATAAAAAAAACCCCAAATAAAACCAAAGGGAATGAGGAACTAGTCTTAGTTGTGAGGATATCACAGCAGGCAAATGGCTGCTTCCCACAGGATCACCATAAAAAAGCCACATATAACAGCTGCTCCAAAATATACCCAACAGGAGAAAAAGAAAAAGTGATACATGTCAACTTTGGGGGCAGCTCCACATTGAGGTGAAGGATGAGCAGTGGTTCAGATCCAGCATTCCCCACCCTCCAGGCTGCTGTTTGCTCCTGATGAAAGACCCTTGCAGGACTGTGGCCCCTCTCAGTGCAGTGTAAATCATCCCCACAGCTCTCAGCTGAGCCAGTGGCATTTCCAGAGTGACATCCAGGGACAATCCTGAGCATCTTCATGCCTAGAACCACAAAACAGCTCAGGCTCTCCCTGGACTGGCTTTTCAGGGAGGTTTCCATATCCCTGTGAGATCTGTTCATCCCTTAACACGTCTGACTTTAGGTACAATGATGCATTTGGGTTCCTTCCTTGCTCCTTCATCCATGTGAATGGAGGATGTTGTCAACAGGAACATTTATTCCTGGATTGCCATTTCTGCTTCACTGTCACTCAGCTGAACATGGTCCTTATCTAAGAAGGACTTACAAGAAATGTGTAGGCATTTTGGCTCTGAGAGGAGCAGAAAGCACATTTTCTACACCACATTGCCAGCAGATGCAGTTTCCCTAGCAGAACAGTGATTGCCATTCATCTTCCTGGGAAGAATGTGGAGACCCATCCAGAGATCCCAGGTTCAGCTGGCCTTTGGCTTTGTGTACCTCATTTCACATGGCCAGATTCAAGGGCCATTAAAACAGGCTCATGTTTGCCTTGCTACCCAGAATTGCTGTAGTTATTTCCAGGAGAAAACCAAAAATTGACTATCCTCTGGTGTGGTAGAAATCCCACTACAATTGTGACTCTGAGAGCAAAGACAGCCTGTGCTTTTTTGGGGGCTGTAACAGCTGAGAGTGTGGCAGAGCAGTTTTTACATTATTTTAGAGTCCTCAAAACATTGTTCCCAAAACAATCTTTCTCTCCCGCCTTCTGTCATAAACTGTGGAACAGAGAAAATGGAAAGGAGCAGTTTGTTTAAATTGGCTGAGGTTTTTTTAAGTCTTAAAATAGTGTCAGCTTGATGCATGATACTTTAGAAACTGGATTAGTAGCACCTATTTCATCCCACCAGAGAGGTGGGATTTAAAACTTCCAGCAACAGAAACACTGGATGTGCAAGGGCTCAGCTTTCCACCTCTCACACAAGTATCTTGTTGTACTATTTTAAGCAACCTCAGCCAGATATATTAAAATACTGCTCCAAACAACAACAGAATGAAAATGTTCCACCAAATGGGGGAAAATAAGAAAAGTTGGCAGCAGCCCTTTCTGAAGTGCTTGTGTTGACTTTGCAAAAAGAAAGACAGGGGTCTCAGAGATTGTGCTTTCACATCCAAGGCAAGTAAGAGCAGCTTGCCTGGGGTCCCTGCAGTCAGATTACAAGTTCTGGAGAGAAATCAGGCCTTGGTCTGGAACAGTCTCTGAACTGTAAGCCACTGGCTCAGCCCTGCTTTCACTTCTGGTGGTCCCAGGGATTTGTAAGTAGCTGGAGCTCTCCCAGTCCTGTTTAGAGCCCTGGGGAAATTGGAGAGGCCTTTTCCCTGCTGTCTCCTTAGGCACATGGAGGTAGCCTCCTGCCAGGTGAGTGGGTGCACTGGTGGGGTGTGAAGGAGAGCCCTGTTTTCTCCTGTGGAGGAGGAATCTGGACAGAACCTCTGTGCACATCACCTCTCAGCAGTGGGAACTGCTTGGAATTTGGAGAACTGCACCTCAGTCCCAGATGTTTTGTTTGATTTAGGGAGCTGTACTGGGCAGAGACAGCAGCTAGGAGAATACTCCTTTTGATTTCTGTTTGTTTCCCATAGAAGCACTAAGGGCAGAATTGCCTTCCTTGGATATGCCAGTTAGAGATTCACTGAGAATTACTCTCCAAAACTTTGATTATTTCAGTGAAAATTGAAATTAAAAAGAATTCTGATTGGAGATGCAGTTTATTTCTCCAGGCCTGGCAGAGGTTTGTCCTGGTGAAGCTTCTTGTCCTCATGAGTCACCTCTGAACTGACTCCTGAGGTTGGTTCTTGCACACACCTGGGATCCAGGCTGCTGTGCCAGTCAGTCTGGGAGTGAGCAGGGATTCTCACTAGACTTGCAATTCAGAAATAGAGAGCACTGTAGTTAAAAGAAACAATTAAATCTGCATCTTGATGCAAAGCATGTGCATGTAGCTGGGGGCAGATCAGTGAGTGAGCTCTGTGAAGGGAGAGAAGCCAGGATGCATCAGCTACCCCTAAACTGTGACCCCCCTCCCCTCTGCAGTGCTTCCTGGGTCACACCAAGACCCTAAAACCCAGCGCCAGTAACTTGTGCCATTGCTGGGTGCACTAAACCCCTCTTTCTGGGGAAACTGAAAGCCATATGAACTCTGGTGTTATCTGTTGTGTGACGAAAAGCTACTTGGGCAAGGAAACTGTGCTGTGTGGAGGTTACTTTCTGTTCTTTTTCCTTCCCAGTGGTACATGAACGGCAGCAAGTATTTCTCAGACCTGTGGAACGTTATGGATACCCTTGCAATCTTCTACTTCATAGCAGGGATTGTGTTCAGGTGAGTAGTGCCTTCTCTTGTGTCCGTCTTACAGCTTTACTTCCCTTCCTTGGTGGGTTTTGACTACAACCTGTAATGAAATTTTGGGGAGCAGTGTGTTCATGAAATTCCCTTTATGAAGGCCCCAAATACTGACCAAAAAAAAAAAAAAAAAGGGAATCTTTAGGATTTTCTGTGGCTCCTGTCACTGGCTATTTAGTATGAGCACCTGGGCCTTGTGTTCTATTTAAGAGGACTGTGATTGTCCCTACAGCAGCCTAACAATGTCATCATCTCCCAAAGCTGCTCTACACGATGGGGTCAGTTAAAAACCATGGCAAAGAAATGATGGAAACACGTTTTCCAAAGGAATTGTTCAGTCAGCTGTAACTTAGTCCTTGTTGCCTCAGGGCAGTGGAGCAGTTGCTGCACTGTGGTGCTTTCACAGGGCTGTGGGAGCAGCTCCAGGTACAGATTTCTGTGCTGTTAATAGCTTTAAGGGTAAGAGAAAACATGAGCAGGGCTGATGCATGTCAGGAAGGAAGGGTGTAAACAGAGTGTGCCTTAACCATCTCTGTCACCTGTCATTAGGTGGAGGAGGCCATGGGGCCCTGCACAGCTGAGCTCTGCTTTCCAATTACTCACCTTCCACTCTCCATTTCAATGTTTCTGTGTGGTTTTACCTGATTTCTGCACGATTCACCCAAGGCTTCTCTTTGTTTTCTTCTGCTGTCTCCATCAGGCTTCACTCTGATGAAAGCTCTTGGTATTCCGGGAGAGTAATTTTCTGTTTGGACTACATAGTTTTTACCCTGAGGCTCATCCACATTTTCACAGTTAGCAGGAATCTAGGACCCAAAATTATTATGCTGCAGAGGATGGTAAGATTCTGGCAGCTATTCAAGAGAGTCTAAATAAATGATGTGACACTTTTTTTCCCCTTCCTCTTAAGAGCAAAATCACCATGTTCTGATGATGGCAGCAAGTTAAATCTGCTAAACAGGATGAATTGAGATTTAAATGGGATCTAATTAAGAGCAGAGCATTTTTCTGTGTCAAGAGAGAGAATAAGGATCAGGCTGAAGAACAGAAGAGGAAATTTGCTTCCTGGTAGCTTTTGTCTTCCATACCTCAAATGTTTCAGTGGTATTTCTGTTGCTCCCATGAGTATTCCCCAAACAAGACAGTGATGATAGAGGGTACAGGGGGAGGATTTTGGTCCTCCACTGCATCCATCACACGAGTACCTGAGGAAGAGGGTGGGGAGGATCCTCTCAGACAGTGCTAGAAATTCATGAGACCATTGGCCAGAGGGTCTGGGCTGTAAATGCTGGTTGGAAGCCATCCAGAGTGGCATTTCCAGAAGCTTTCATCTCACAGGGTGAGCCAGTCCTTTTTACCTGGTTCTGGCTTTTGTGAAGCCTGTGTGATGCCAGGGGGGTATCCTGTATTCCAAAACATGTCTTGCTTTTATGGTTGCATAAATATGTTTGAAGTTCTCTGAATGGGAGTGGTCAGTTGTTACCATGTGTGTTGGTGAAACGAGGAGCAAAAAGCCATCCATGTGTGGCCTGCAACAGACCTGCAGTGGGGCACTGATTGATGCCTGTTGTCCCTTTTTCAGATGATAGATGTCTTCTTCTTCCTCTTCCTCTTTGCTGTGTGGATGGTGGCCTTTGGTGTGGCCAGGCAAGGCATCCTGAGGAAGAACGAGCACTGCTGGGAGTGGATCTTCCGCTCGGTCTTCTACGAGCCCTACCTGGCCATGTTTGGCCAGTACCCTGATGACATTGATGGTATTTACCTTCTGGGGGGTCTCTCCTGGCTGGGTTGAAGGCTCTGTACTTCTAAAGGTTGTCCAGACTGTGCTGGCCCCTTGCCTCCAAGTCTAAAGGGGAGCAGGGATGGAGGGATGAGGGCAGGAGCTGGGGCTGGGCCCTTGTCTGGGTTTGAAAAGACAGGAGTCTGCTAAGGAAGGCAGGAGCCTCCCCTGAAATGGAAAATGTAAAACCACCCCTCCCTTTTCTGAATTGCTATAAATTTTAAATTAAGAGGCTCTCAGGCAAAAAATATGGGAGCAGGGAATAACAGTTCTTTAATAGGGAAGAAAACAAAAAATAAACAATACAGTAAACTAAAACACTGACAGAGTCAGAACACAACCTGACACCCTGTGGGTCAGGGTGTTGGCAGCAGTCCCATTGGAATTGTGGCCGCAGCCCTCCTGCAGTGTCAGGGGTGGTTCTGTTGGAGCAGGGATCCTGTAGAAAGGTGCAGTCTTCCTCTGAAGATCCAGGGCAAGAGAGCAGCTGTTCCTCTGGGAAATCCAGTAGAGAAAAGCCCCCGCTGGTGTCCCAGAATCTCCACATTATATCGGGGTAGAATGCTTGGCTCTCCCCTCTGGGCTCACATCTCACACTGGGATGCTGTAGTTCTTATCAATCATGCAGTGACGTTCAGTGGCTGTTATCAGCAGGTGTCTCCCCAGACAACTGCCATACAGATGGCAAACAGAACACAATTTGCTTGGCAATCCAGGGCAGCCCAGCAGAACAGGAGCTCACTGTTTGCTCTCCCTCTCTCTCTGGGTACCACTACAACTTTGACCACTGCACGTTTTCTGGGAAGGACTCCAAGCCCCTGTGCGTGGAGCTGGATGCCAACAACCAGCCCCGCTTCCCCGAGTGGATCACCATTCCCCTGGTGTGCATTTACATGCTCTCCACCAACATCCTCCTGGTCAACCTGCTCGTGGCCATGTTCGGGTGCGTACCCCAGGGGCCTTCCTGGGCATCCCAGCACTGGCATTTCCCTGGGAAAGGGAGTGCACTGCTGGAAAACAGCAGGAAGCCACCCCTGGCCTCTGCATCTGTCCCAGCAGCCTGGGGGAGCTGGTGCAGTGTCCTGGGGAGGGATTGCTGCCTGTCCTTGGCCTCCATCTCTGAGCATCCTCTGAGCTGTGGGCTTGGTGTGGACCCCTGTGGGTCACACAGGGGGTGATGCTGGGTCAGGGCCTGGCCAAGTGTGAGCTGCTGCCCCAGTGACCTTGCTAGAGTGAGTAAATGAGTTATTCTCAAGGACACTGAGTTGATAAAGTCTCACTCTTCAGGACACTGTGACCTTGCTAGAGTGAGTAAATGAGTTATTCTCACTCTTCAGGACACTGTGACCTTGCTAGAGTGAGTAAATGAGTTATTCTCACTCTTCAGGACACTGTGGAGTTATTCTCACTCTTCAGGACACTGTGCTTTTATTAACCTGAACTTGCTCCTGTGGTTGTTGCCTTGCTGGGTTCATACAGTGCTTTGTGCCATGGGTTTGATCCATGCCTGGAGTGTCCTTAATACCTCTACTACAAATCTTAGGAGCTTTAAAATTTCTTGTAAGTGTTCTAGTTTTAGATTTGGGGTTTTTTGGTTTTGTTTTTTTTTTCTAAGAAGGGAGTTATCTGCTCAGTTAATAAGACACAATATCTTGTGAAGAAGCATCCTGTTCTCATGTGTCTAGGCTAGAAGAAGATTGCTTAGAGCTGAGGTAGTAAAAGTACATGGAGCATTTTCTTCCCATTCAGATTTTTTCCAGTTTATTTGTAACTTCAAGGGCTTTTTTTCCTACTGTCTTAGTTTCACCCATTTGCAAATTACTGACTAAGAAGGAGAGCAAGCTAAATAACGTCCTAGTCAAAAAATGAATGATTGGGGCCCCTAACATCAGAAGCTGCTGGGATGAGTCCAGAGGAGATTTTCCAAGGGCTGGAGCCCCTCTGTTCTGGAGCCAGCCTGGGAGAGCTGGGGCTGCTCACCTGGAGAAGATTCCAGAGAGACCTCAGAGCCCCTTCCAGGCCCTAAAGGGCTCCAGGAGAGCTGGAGAAGGACAGGGACAAGGCATGCAGGGACAGGACACAGGGAATGGCTCCCACTGCCAGAGGGCAGGGCTGGATGGGATATTGGGAATTAGGAATTGTCCCCTGTGAGGATGGGGAGGCCCTGGCACTGCCCAGAGCAGCTGTGGCTGCCCCTGGCAGTGTCCTAGGCCAGGTAGGATGGGGCTTGGAGCAAGCTGGGATGGTGGAAGGTGTCCCTGCCCATGGCAGGGGTGGAATGGGATGAGCTTTAAGGTCACTCCCAAGCCAAACCACTCTGGGATTCTGTGACTATAAAACCATGCCCTGGTACAGCAGAGGAATGCTCTGTTCTTGGCTCTGCTGCAGCTCTTTGGCCAATAACTCATGCTGGGTGTGTTCTCTCTTTCCCATCAGCTACACAGTTGGATCAGTGCAGGAGAACAATGACCAGGTGTGGAAGTTCCAGCGTTTTTTCCTGGTGCAGGAATACTGCAGTCGCCTGACCATCCCCTTCCCCTTGTCATCATTTTGCCTACATATACATGGTGCTGAGGAAATGCTTCAAGTGCTGCTGTAACAAGGAAAGCAAAGAGCCATCCATTTGCTGTGAGTTGGATTTTTCCTTGTTGCTCAAGGAACCTTGGATTTTGCCCTTGTTGTCCAATGCAGCAGGTGCATTGCAGATCCTCCATGGCATCCTGTGCTTATTCCAGGCTTTTTGCACTCTGCTGGGAAATTTCCCAGGGCCATGTAGACCTCTGTCATGCAAATCCACTGTGCTGCTGGAAATCTCTTCAGTAAGATTCAAGTTTTCAAGTGAGATTTAGCCAGTGCTCTCTTGTCCAAGCCATTTCGATGTAGAATTGCTTTGTGTGTGTAAATCACTAAGACTTCAGATTAATCCTAACTCTTTAGGGCTGCCTGTGCTGTCTCCCAGCCTTGCAAGGTTTTTGTAATTCATTCTGCTTGCTAGGGAGTGACTGAAAGAGAATAAACAGTTTCCTTGTAGTCAAACAAGCAAACCACCTCAAAAATGGCAAGTCACTTCTCGAGCTATTTCTCCTTTAATTTCTCTGTCAGAGAACACAGACAGGAATTGTTTTAACAAGCTTCCCCCCACCTCTCCAGCAAAAGCAGTGTTTTCTCAGCTGAGAGAGCATAAGTGGAGTTAATTGACAGGCCTGTTCCCATCCATCAGCAACCTGCCAGTTGCCCTGCAGCAGAAGCTGGATTTGTTACCAGTTTAGGAGGAAGAGCCTGCTTTGGCTATAAAATTGCTTAGCACTAAATCATTTTGGCTGTCCAAATTGCTGTGTGGATTCCTTCCACATTCCAGAAGCTCTTGGATGGCAGATATTCCTGCTCAAATGATGCACAGTGGATGCTGCAGCTCTGAAAGAATGGGAGAGTTAATTAGAGCCAGAAGATGATTGTGGTTTTGCTGATGATAGGAACTGAGAACTGTGTGGAGGAAGCACATTGATGTGTTGACTGTTGTAAAATCCTGCCTTCCCCACTTAACTCCTATGGAAATGGTTGGGATTTGGGTGCTTAAATGCTTGTTGGAATGTGGGAGAACAGCTGAGGGGTGTGTGAGCTCAGAGGAGCACTGGGTGGAAGAAAGGGACTTCAGCCCTGGGCTTCTTTTTTGTCTCAGTTAAGTTTATGGTTTTATTTAAACTCCTGTGGTTTATGCTGTCCTCTTGGAACAGGATAAAATGCTGAAGTATTACCCTGGAGGGCTTTGATGCCTCAAAGTGGGCTCCTCTGTATTAATTCTTGAATTCACAGCATCACCACAAAATGCTTCTTAGAGAAGACAATTCTTCATCATTCTGGAGGGTTTCAGTTCAATGAAAAATCCTACACTGTGGTTCTTAGAAGTGCTACTCTTAATGATCCAGTATGGGATAATGTAGAAACAAATGGAAAGCTCAAACCCAGATGGGAACTTGCTAGAATGTCCTGTACCTGTGTTAACCAAGACTCAGAGAAGTCCAGAAAGACTTTTGGAGCTTCTAAGGTTGGGGGCAGGGGTTCTGTGTTTGTTTGGCTGGTTTTGGGTTTTAGGTTTGCTCATATTTTGTATTTTTAAGTGACTCTGGTTGCCAGGAGCATTCAGTGCAAGGTGTTGGTGTCACATCTGTCACAGCTGAGTCAGGGGTGGGCAGTGGGGCTGTGAGTGCTCAGGGTGTGGGGTAGGGAATCATTAACCTCAGAATGCACACACTGACCCAGCCTTTTTGCACCTTGGTTTTGAAAGACAAATTAAGTGTTTTCTCTTCAAATACATTTCCCAGGCTCAAGAAATGAGGACAATGAAATCCTGGCATGGGAAGCTGTCATGAAGGAAAATTACCTCGTCAAAATCAATACAAAAGCAAATGATTCATCAGAAGAGTAAGCCTGCCCGTCTTTGTCTTCATTCTCTTAATTTTCTCTTGAATATTTCTAGTGAAGGCAAGTTTTCAGCAGATCTAAATGTTTACAAATTAATGAGTAAGTAAGCAATCTCAGCATAAACATGCTTTTTATTTCTAAAGTGAAATGGTGCTTTTTTTTTTTTGCCTGCTGCAGAGAGAAAAATGTCTTCCCATGGTGTTTTGAGATCTCATCATGGGAAGCAGTGCCACAACTGACTCTTGCTGTAGCATTAGTTTAGGTTGGATATTAGGAAAAAGTTCTTTATAGAAAGGGTTGTCCAGCCCTGGAACAGACTGCCCAGGGCAGTGGTGGCACCCCCCTCAGGGTGGGGATTTAAAAGCTGTGTGGATGTGGCACTTGGGGACACGAGTTAGTGGTGGAATTGGTTGGACTCAATCTTTTCCAACCCAGAAAATTCTATGATTATACATTTATTATTTTATTATATAGCATTATAATTATATAATATTATATTATTATTTTATTATATATTTCTTATTATATATTCTTAGCAGAGAATGTTTACCATTAGATCTGAAATCTCAGACATTACCACAGCAGTAATCCAGATGGAGAGGTGTACTTAGTTTGGAAGACCTCCAACGAGGGAAGATGGTCTTTATAATCATGGTATTTGGAGCTTGGACACTTAGACTTGGATGTTTCTTTGACTGCCAGCTCATGAAAACATTATCTTTGAGACCTGTCTCACTGTTTTCAGAGTAATAGTATAAGAGAAAAAAAGAAACAGAAAGAAAGCAAAAACCACAACGCTGCTAGAGAGTAAAACCTGCTCTGTATGATTGCTTAACTTTGCTAACTTCTGGCAGCCTGAGTATTTCCCTTAATCAGAGAGAGCTGATAGGAATGGGCAAGAAAAACCAGACCCTTCCATGTCCGTGGGCATGAACATTGCTGTCCCCAAGTAAGTGTTTAGGTTAACACTACCCAGAGACACACAGCATTGGATAAGAAGCCAAACAAATACTAAAACCATCTCCTTGGTACTGGAAGCAAAAGTGTCTTGAGAAGGAAAATGGAATAGCATCCTGCTAATAGTAATTTGCATGCTATTTCATTTACTTGTACTAAAAATGATGCCAGTCACATGCAGCCCTGCCTCCCTGGGAGGATGGAGCCCTGGCGGGAGGTGGGATGTGGTAATGGCCAAGTTTTCCTTGGAATCCAGACTGATCCCTTTGCTCCATGCTCTCCTTCTGCTTCCAGGATGGTGCATCGATTCAGACAGCTGGATGCAAAGGTACTTCTGTCCCAGACTGCTCTGGGGAATGTGATTCTCTCTGGCGAAGCAGGGGTGTGCCATGGCAAGGAAAATGAGCCTCCCAGAGTCGTGTGCAGTCTTTGTCACTGTCACCAGGACCCCATTTTAATTTTACCCTGCTGTTTGATTCCATGGACAGGAACGTGTAGGGAGTGTAGTGATAAGGACAAGAGGGAATGGTTTGGAATATAGAG
>JALJVW010000957.1:0-44053 GCA_024865655.1 Emberiza elegans | reverse complement strand
TTTCTGCCTGTTTCTGTATTCTCGCACCCAGCTCTTTAATTGCTTCTACTATCATAACTTGGGTTCTTACAGGCATATTTGCCATTCTTTCTAAAGCTTCCTTTCTAAAGCTTCCTTTAGTCTAATTTGCCCCCAAGGTGTTCAAAACACTCTTCGTAGCTTGATTGCAGTTCTGGAGAGCACACTCTTTCAAGAAAGCTCTCTTCATGAAATCTTGAACACTTGCCTGTTCAATAGCAGAGGCAGCTTTATCAATACATGAACCAAATGGCTCATCTCTCTCTTGCTTTATCTCCATATAGGAGGGGATTCTACCAGGCTCTTTTATTCTATCTATAGCTATTCGTGCCAGTCGCATGGCTTCTCGACATTTCTCAGGGCTAAGTAAAGCTTGTGCCTCTGTCATAACAAAAGGTCCTGTCTCTATTAGTTCATCCAAATTATTCTATGTAAGGGGTCTCTTGGTTGTCTCTGTACTGCTACACATTGTTGACAAAGTGCCTGCCAGTGTGCTTCAAATAAAATCTGCTGATGCTGAGTGAGGATTAGCCTAGCAATCTCCCTGCAATCAGCTGGCAACAATACATGAGTCCCCCAGATGTAATTAAGCATTTGTTTCGAGGGCTCACCTGTGACCTTGAACTGGCTAACGGTAGCTCTTAATTGAGAAAGCAGTTTCTAATCTAAGACAGTAATTGCTGCATGGTACCCTCCCCCTGCTAGAGGTGTTGTCACGGTTTGAGCCTGGCACAATGCCAGTGCCCCCATGAAAAATCCTCTCCCTGGTTCCTGCTGTGAGATGTGACCAGGAATAAGCAAAGCAGTCCTCTACTTATAAATATGGAAAACAAAACTTTATTAACTACACTACGATAGGAAAGAAAAGAAAAAACCACACACAAGGAAAAATGAAAACCTTGCAAACACATTTCCTCCTCCTCCCCACCAAATTTCCAATGCAATACATCTCCCAAATCACTGACTCTCTGTCCATCACCACCCAGATAATCAAGTCTCAATTTATCAAGAGGAGAGGAGTCCTTCTTGCGCCGTGGTGACCTCTTCCTTTTCCATGTCCAGTGCTCTCACCACTGAACAGGGACCAGAGCTGCTTCTAGGGTTGTCCTTTTTAAGGATGCTTGTCCCATTCCAAAAAGAACACAATCTCACCTTTGGGACACCTGTCCCTCCCAAATTTTACCCCCTGGGCCGAGGGGCTCCAACACTGTGCCCTCTTGGCTCTGAGCCATCGCCTCCCCCTGGATGCAGTCTCTGTATCACAGGAAACATGGTTCTGTCCATGGCTAAACAAGAAGAGTCCAGCCAAAGCCACTCCATCATCCCTTCCACCCAAGGTTCTTCTCTCGCTCCTTTGCTCAGTCCTTCACCTCACTTACTCAGTTCCTTCTTCGTCCTCTACTCCATCTCCTCTCCAGGAAAAGTCAATGCTCTGCAAAGTTTTCATTCTCCACAAAAGAGTTAAAAGCTCTTACACACGGCTGGACACATCACTGCATGGCCTCCCCCCATTTCAGCATCCCCCCCCCCCCCCCCTTCTCCACTGTTGGGCTGTGCGGCCAGCACAGGATATCAAATTTCAAGATAACAGTTCAGAATCAGATGCTGGCACTTTCTCTCACTCTCTCCTGGGTGGGGGGGGGCTGCCCGATGCCTCGGGTATTTTTCCTCCACCCTTCCACCTGGTGGGGGGGGAGGGGGCAGGCCAGGCCTACCCCCATCTCAGTCCAGGCCAGGCCTACCACGTGGCTGCTCCTCTCCCCCGCCCAGCAGGGACAGCCGGATGGGGGAGAGATCCGAGCTCCTTCCCGGCAAAGTCCCCAGAGAGCTTCCCAGGGGCAGAACTCTGCTTTTAACCCCTGTGTGTTCTCAGAGGCATATCCAACTCTCAGTGGTCAATCCAGGTGTCAAATACCAAACCTGAGCACCCAATCGGACTGACCACAAAAATCCCAGAAGTCCACTTACTTCCTCTCAAACTACGACAGGTGTATGTACTACTGGACAGGCCACATCTATAGCTGCCTCCATAGCTTCTTCCCCCCCACACCCAAGTCCATGATGTCTTTAGCCTTCCCCCCCCCACCCAAGTCCATGATGTCTTTAGCCACCGCTGCCCACGCCTCCTGTCTCTCTCAAGCAATGGCCCCTGCCAGATCAGTCTGTGACCTAGGGATAGGCTCATTTAGGGGAGGAGGGGGGGGGGGGTGGTCATGAAACAGGGTGTCAATCTGGTGGAGCAGATGGGGCTGCTACTGCAGCTGCAGGGAGGGAGTCGTTATTTACAGAGGAAGCTGACGGCGGTGGCAGAATTACTGCAGATGTCGCAGGGGGCAGGGGAAATTCTGACCCATCTCCATAACTCTTATTCTTATCGTATGCTATGTTAGCTTGCTGTGCTGCTTTCTTCTCTGCCTGATATTGGAACAATTCATTACAAACAACTCGCCACAGCTTTCCCATCTTTCTGGCAGTCTTTTTATCATCAATAGATAGCTGCCATAAACGGTCTCCGAATTTTCGCCATTCAGCTATCTCATGTGCTGTATGGGGATTTTGAAAAAACCCCTGGGACTCCCCATAATCTAACAAAACAGGGAGATCTGACGGCAAGTCTATGCCCTTAACCTGATGCTTTTGTAAAAATCATATGCCAAAAATCATATGCCACTTGCCTTTCGTTTTCCATATTGTTGTCAGCGCGCTGTTGCAGCCCTTTTAAGGTTACTGGCGGCACGTATCGGCTGGCCCCTTCTGTAAGGGTTGACCAGGGCTCAGCACCTTCCCCTTTTTTCAGCGGTGCTTATTAGCCATCCCGGCTGCGATAGGACCCGAACTGAAACACCGATCCACTGTGGCTCCAGGTCCCGAGTAGAGGTAATCTAAGAATAATTCCAAGAATAGTCCGGGAGTAATCCAAAAGGTAGTCCAGGAACAAAGCAGAAATAATCCAAGAATAAATCTAAGAATAGCCCGGGAGTAATCCAAAAGGTAGTCCAGGAACACAGCAGAAGTAATCCAAGAGCAAGTAGAGAATAAATCAAGGATACCTCAATAATCCATAATAAATCACGTCAGGGAGTCACCATTTTGTAGGATCGGCGGGAGAAAGTGGCACACCAATATGGGTGATCAGCAGATCTCATTTATTGATCGGTAGTCACATACATTTATATTAGATTTAATGAAGTTCATACATATTGCAAAGCTGAGCTCAGGATTGGCTGGTTTATTTATCATCTAGTTACACTTACTTCCACATTCTTTTAGTTTTTTCATTGCAACTATTGAAACTATTCTTCCTATTCTGGCAAGGTACTATCTTCCTACATCCTCATGTTGCAGCAAGGTTATTGTGGTCTAGTTTCATCATTAGACACTGACTGCTGACTCTTAGGCCTGTGTCCTCCTCAGTTTGTTAATGATACTGTGTCTACGTGCCCTCTCTCAGACAGCCAAATGTCTATAAAGCTCTCTACAAATGCCTTCCTTTTCAAGTCTCATTTTGACACTAGAAAGGCTGCAGGGAGATAAAAGTCATGTGAAGGATGGAGAGGAATGTTTGCTTTTCCTGCACAGCATTTCCAGGACACCAAGGTACCACTCCAGCTCCTGCCACTCAACATCTCACACTGGAGGAATTTTCACTGCACCACCAGAGAACACTCCCAGGGACTGGGCTCTGGGAGAGTCCACTGAGCCCATCAAGGAATTGAAATGAATTTAAAGAAATTTTTAGCAGAATGGGTTTTAACCAAGCTTTCCAAATGTCACCTCTGAGACAAGACTAGAAAGGTCATTTTAGGACAGACATGCCCTGCACCTACCTGCATGTTCCAAGGACTTTTCATGGCTTCTGCTGCTGCATCCAGGTCTGGAGAAAATGAAAGACAAAAGAACATGTGAGGATGTAGAAAGAGAAGGGAGGGAATGGGTGTACCATGAAAGGATTCAAATCTCCTTAGCATGGTCACTTCTATGAAGGAGGGAATGTAACACATAAACCCAAAAGCATGCAAAGATGAGTAATTGTCCTTAAGCTTTCAATTGCTGCAGTCACACAGAGCTGGCCAAGCTCTGGCTGAAATAAAAGCCAAGTCCAGCAGAGGACCTGTCCTGAGATGCTTTCAAGCCCTGCCTCCTCTTCCCCACCACCACCTCTGCTCTTGGGGCATTGCTGTTGGCTTTGACATTGGATGGAAAATGCTGAATACACCCAGGTTTGCCTGAATACATGGGACAGCTGACTGTGCAAAATGACCACAGGAGTTGGGAAGAGTGAGGTGAACGGCACACTGGAGCAGCAGACACCTTGGCTTACCTCATCTCCTGGGATTCCTTGAAATCCACCTGGACAGATCTGCGCAGAGACCCCGCATCACTGCCAATACGGAGACTTCCTGCCTTGCGCATTATGGGGATCAAAGATTTTCGCAGTGTCCCCTTCTTCATTTCTCCATCACTAGTATATGGCAAGGAGGTCTGGAAGGAATAAAAACACAGTGCTCAGATCAAGAACCCAGCCTTGCCCCCATTCATGCCTCAAGACATTTAGATATGCCCTCAACTGAGACCTGGCAGGAATAAACAAGTCAAACTGATGGAGCAGATTGGCAAAGGATGGGGAATGCAAAGGGAACTGGTGAGGGACAGACCATGTGCCATGTTTGACACTTCTCCCCTCAGGCTCACTCCTCTGCAAGTGTGGCTAAGTGTGGTTGCATTCCCAGCTGGCATCCATATGTTTGACATCAAGATATTCTGGAGTGCCACTGCCTCCGCTGGCCTTTTGGATGCCATGGCAGAGGCTTTAGATCCCTGTTCTCTCCCAGCCCCTAAGGTGTCTCACAGCCAGTGCTCATCTCCAGCCATGGCCCCACAAAGCCATGCTGCAGGATGCCAAAACCTGCTTTTCTCAAGCCCCTCATTTCTTCTGCTGATGCCCTTCCCTCCTACAGTTCCCCAGCAGCCTTTGAGCCCAGATGCTGCTGAGCTCTCGGCATGCTGGCTGCTCTCCAGCTCCCACACATCCATCAGCTCAGGCTCACTGGCATTTAGCAAGTTCAGCAGAGCTCCCTGCCCTGCTGCTCTCTGCAAGCTCTCTGCCTGCCCAACTTGCTCCAGGGCCCCCAGGCCATGGCCAGGAATGGGGCTGGAGGCACTGGGGGGTAGATGCACACCCATCCTTAGTATCCCATCATTTCTGGCCCAGCTCAAGAGCCAAATCAGGACCTGTTCAAACTTCACTGAAAGAGTCACTTCCTGTCAGGGATGCATTGGGCCCTTTCTCTGCAAGGCTGAAATCCAGCACCCAAGCCTTGGATTGCACATTCTCTCTACCAAAGCTGTTGTTCATCTGCCTCCTCCTGCATCCCACAGCAAACCCAAAACAACTGCAGGTCCTGGCCCTGCTGCAGAGGCAATGGTGTGCCTGGGCTCTGGGCTGCTCTCCCCATGGCCACCTCCCATCCCTTCCCTCTGGACAAAGCCATGCCAGAGCACACAGCTGCCCAGGAGCTGATGGAGTCTGGAAATAGCATCAGAGACAACTGTGCAGAGGCCATGGCTGTACAACTCACAAGCTCAGACAACCTGACCTGGCAGCTTCCTGCAAACACCTTTTTCCATCCAAAGCGCACACGGCTGACAGAAAACACCACCAAGACATAGAGGTGCTTCATAGATACCCATAGGTTACTAAATGGTGAAGGATTGCTTTTCCAGATTGGACAACTTGAGCTGCTCTGACTGCTTGTTGGTGTTTTCTCAGCCATAAGACACAGAAAGAACCACGACAGAGCCCAGAAACCATTCTGAGACCTCTCCTGTTATTGATACATGCTGGGGACATGAACTCTGCATTACACACCCATTGCAAAGACAGCCTGAAGCGCAGTGTCCAGCTGAGCTCTTCTTTGGCTCAGCTGCTTCCCTGGGCTCACAGCACAGGAAAAGGTCTCACAGTACTGCCTACAGCTCATGAACTGAAAATCTACCATACAGGACTTAGCTCTTAGCTTGGTTTCCTTACCTTACGTCCTTTTCCCTCTGAACTGAGATCCTGGGTTTTTCTGCTGTCCTCGTCATATCTGGTGACACTTTTGCCATTCTCCTGCTCTCTGCTCAATATCTGGCTTGGCATGATTAAGTGAGAGCTCTTCTGGATTGGAGGCAACAGCTTGGAGGGAATGGCCATAGATGGTTTTGCCAGAGAAAACCTCTTGGCAAGAGGGTAGCCAGTCAGGGCTGCAAAGTGAAGACAAAGAATGGATCAGAGCCTGCAATGCAAACCTAAAGCATTTGAAGCTCCATATTTCATGGGACACATTTCCTGGAAACTTCTACACAGCTGCACAGGGAAACATGCTCCTGCTGGCAGAAATGTGAATCAGGCCAGGGGAAAACCCTGAGCCACTTGCCCAGAGCTCCCACAGGCACAGCCTGGCCTCTGGGCTGCCCTGGGACAGCAGGGAGCCCAGAGCCCTGTGCTCTCCAGCAATGGCTCAGCTGCACATGCACCCTCCTGCTCCTCTCCCTGCCCCACAGCTCAGCAGCCCTACAGCTCCAGGGGCCCTGGCAGCAGCACAGCTCCTTGCAGGGCCCACATGCAGGGCACAGCTGTTCCCTGGCAATGTGCACAGCCTCTCTGGGCTGCCACAAGACCCTTCCTGCCAACAGAGAGCAGCTCAGATCCAACCTCACCTCTGTGTGAGGCTGAGCCATACTCACAAGGCAAGAAGTGAGTTCAGTGAACTCCCACCTATACAATCAATCCATCTCATGGATGATGCATCCAAGGGATCTTTTACTATCCAGAACATCGCTCTGTTTTTGTTTTTCATGAAACCAGCCTCACTAGAATTCCTCTGAACCATATGTGGCTGGCAAGCCAGGAGAGAATGCTTCTACAGCTTTGCTTATGTGTTGCTCCTTGCTCATCTACTACTTTGCAATCCCTTTCCTTCTAAACTGTTGGCAATCCACAGTGGTCTCCAGAATTTGACAATTACACCTAGGAAGTAATTGCTTTCCCAAGCTACTGTTCATGGCCTTTCTTTCTGTAACTCCCACTCAGTTCTGGGTTGGGTTTGTTTGGCTGCTTTTATTTCTCTTGACAACAGAGGAAGTGCTGGCACATAAGCAATGGCGCCTCACGTTGGAAGAAGCTTTGCAATCCACATTACATATCCCCAATATTCAACGACTCTGTGTCTGCAGGGAAAAAAACTGGCCATCCAATTGCAAATTGTTCATTGTTCCACGGCCTTTTTTCCCCCTGCTTTCTTTCCTGCAGACACAACCAAAACCAACATAAAACATGACCTGCCTCAAAACATTTCTGATCTTGGCTAATACTGACAATTCAAAATTTTCTTGAGGCCACATCATTCTCATATAAATTCCAACAAAGCTGTTAACACTCAGAGAATTAATTCCTTACATGGTTTCACAACGGAAAAAATCATGTGACATCCAAGCTGTTAGAGAGGAGCACCTGTCTTAAAAATGGATTTCTTTCCCTCTGTAGAATGTCTCAATAAGTAATAAAAGAGAGACAGGAAAGGATTAATGAGACAGGTCATTCCTGGTCCAGAAATAACCCAGAAAAATTAGCAACTCCTTTGATGAGCAATAATGCTCTCTAGCTGCATAAAGCATTCCAGTTGCACACCAGCAATGAAGGAGTCATTCCAAAGGGGCCATACCCAGGATTTGGCAGAACTAACCCTAAGCCAAGGAACCGGGGGATCTCATCCCTTTCTCAGCATCAGCAGAATTATTTCTCCAAGGCTCATCTCTCCTACCATTACACACCCAGAGATGCCAAAGGAACAACAACTGTGTCAATGAGGCTTTCAACTTGAAAGCATTGCCTGACGCAGATGCACCAAAAACTGCATTTGGTCTGGCACAATTCCACTTGTCAGGGATCAGGCAAGGCAGGGACAGGCACAAGGCATTTCCGGCCCCAGCCTCAGCCTGCAACACTGACACAGGCACAGACAGCCAGGGAAGAGATTTGTCACTGGGAACCTGCCATAGGTGGCTTTGGGACTGTGCTGTCAGAGGATGACAAACTCACACCCTGCCTAGGCTGCATCCATTTGGAAGACTCCTTCTCCTTCATTGGAAAAGTCAAAAGGACTTTCTATCACAGGAGGTTTCCCTATTCCTCCCAGTGCAAAACCAGGCAATGTCCATGAATCTCCTTCACATCTCAAAGGGTTCAGCTCAGAAACTACCCCAAGGAAAGCTTTTCTCCTTCAAGGGCAGGAGGAAGGAGTGGGAACATTTCTCATATCCTGCTAAATGCCTTCCTTTTCTAGTCTCATTTTGACACTGGAGAGGCTACAGGGAGCTAAAAGGCATGTGCAGGATGGAGAGCAATGTTTCCTTTTCCTGCACAGCATTTCCAGGACACCAAGGTACCACTCCAGCTCCTGCCACTCAACACTTCACACTGGAGGAATTTTCACTGCACCACCAGAGAACACTCCCAGGGACTGGGCTCTGGGAGAGTCCACTGAGCCCATCAAGGAATTGAAATGAATTTAAAGAAATTTTTAGCAGAATGGGTTTCAACTAAGCTTTCCAAATGTCACCTCTGAGTCAAAATTCCAGTGGTCATTTTAGGACAGACATGCCCAGTACCTACCTGCATGTTCCAAGGTCTTCTCTTTGTTCCTGCTGCTGGTTTCTGGACTGGGGAAAATGAAAGACAAAAGAACACATGAGGAGGTAGAAAGAGAAGGGAGGGAATGGGTGCACCATGAAAGGAGGCTAACTTACTTAGTATGATCACTTCTATGAAGATGGGAATGCAACACATAAACCCAAAAGCATGCAAAGATTATTAATTGTCCCTAAGCATTCCGTTGCTGGAGTCACACAGAGCTGGCCAAGCTCTGGCTGAAATAATAGCCAAGTCCATTAGAGGACCATCCCTGAGGTGATTTGAAGCCCTGCCTCCTCTTCCCCACCACCACCTCTGCTCTTGGGGCATTGCTGTTGGCTTTGACATTGGGATGGATCATCATAGATGGGCAAAATGCTGAATACACAGAGGTTTGCCTGAATACATGGGACAGCTGACTGTGCAAAATGACCACAGGAGTTGGGAAGAGTGAGGTGAGCAGCAGACTGGAGCAGCAGACACCTTGGCTTACCTCATCTCCTGCGACTCCTGCAAATCGACCTGGACAGATCTGCGCAGAGACCCCGCATCACTGCCAATACGGAGACTTCCTGCCTTGCGCATTATGGGGATCAAAGATTTTCGCAGTGCCCCCTTCTTCATTTCTCCATCACTGGTATATGGCAAGGAGGTCTGGAAGGAATAAAAACACAGTGCTCAGATCAAGAACCCAGCCTTGCCCCCATTCATGCCTCAAGACATTTAGATATGCCCTCAACTGAGACCTGGCAGGAATAAACAAGTCAAACTGATGCAGCAGATTGGCAAAGGATGGGGAATGCAAAGGGAACTGGTGAGGGAGAGACCATGTCCCACATTTCCAAGCACTCCCTACGTTCTCACTTCCCAGGAAATGTTGCTGCATTCCCAGCTGGCATCCACATGTTTGACATCAAGATGTTCTGGGGTGCCACAGCCTCCACTGGCCTTTAGGATGCCATGGCAGTGGCTTTAGATCCCTGTTCTCTCCCTGCCCCTAAGGTGTCTCACAGCCACTGCTCATCTCCAGCCATGGCCCCACAAAGCCATGCTGCAGGATGCCAAAACCTGCTTTTCTCAAGGCCCTCATTTCTTCTCCTGCTGCCCTTCCCTCCTGCAGTTCTCCAGCAGCCTTGGAGCCCAGATGCTGCTGAGCTCTCGGCATGCTGGCTGCTCTCCAGCTCCCACACATCCATCAGCTCAGGCTCACTGGCATTTAGCAAGTTCAGCAGAGCTCCCTGCCCTGCTGCTCTCTGCAAGCTCTCTGCCTGCCCAAGTTGCTCCAGGGCCCCCAGGCCATGGCCAGGAATGGGGCTGGAGGCAGCAGGGGTAGATGCACACCCACCCTTAGTATCCCATCATTTCTGGCCCAGCTCAAGAGACAAATCAGGACCTGTTCAAACTTCACTGAAAGGGTCAGGTCCTGTCAGGGAAAAGGTCTCAGCACTCTGCTGACAGCACATAAACTGAAAATTTACCACAATGGACTTAGCTTGGTCTCCTTACCTTATTTCCTTTTCCCTCTGAACTCGGCTCCTCTTTCTTTCTCATCTCCTCCTCAAAGCCACTGCCAGGTTTCCCACTCTCCTGCTCTCCGTGGCACATCTTGCTTGCCTTGGTAGCAGGAGAGCTCTTGGGGATGGGAGGCAACAGCTTGGAGGGAAGGAGCATGGATGGACTTGCCAGAGAAAACTTCTTGGCAAGTGGGTAGCCAGTCAGGCCTGCAAAGTGGAGACACAAAATGGATCAGAGCCTGCAATGCAAACCTAAAGCATTTGAAGCTCCATATTTCATGGGACATATTTCCTGGAAACTTCTACACAGCTGCACAGGGAAACATGCTCCTGCTGGCAGATATTTGAGGCAGGCCAGGGGAAAGGCCTGAGCCACTTGCCCAGAGCTCCCACAGGCACAGCCTGGCCTCTGGGCTGCCCTGGGACAGCAGGGAGCCCAGAGCCCTGTGCTCTCCAGCAATGGCTCAGCTGCACATGCACCCTCCTGCTCCTCTCCCTGCCCCACAGCTCAGCAGCCCTACAGCTCCAGGGGCACTGGCAGCAGCACAGCTCCTTGCAGGGGCCACATGCAGGGCACAGCTGCTCCCTGGCAATGTGCACAGCCTCTCTGGGCTGCCACAAGACCCTTCCTCCCAGCAGAGAGCAGCTCAGATCCAACCTCACCTCTGTGTGAGGCTGAGCCATACTCACAAGGCAAGAAGTGAGTTCGGTGAACTCCCACTGATACAATCAATTAATGCAATGGATGATGCATCCAAGGGATCTTTTACTATCCAGAACATCGCTCTGGTTTTGTTTTTCCTGGAACTAGCCTCACTACAATTCCTCTGAACTGTATGGGGCTGGCAAGCCAAGAGAGAAAGTTTCTACAGCTTTGCTTATGTGTTGCTCCTTGCTCATCTACTACTTTGCAATCCCTTTCCTTCTAAACTGTTGGCAATCCACAATGGTCTCCAGAATTTGACAATCACACGTAGGAAGTAATTGCTTTCCCAAGCTACTGTTCATGGCTTTTCTTTCTGTAATTCCCACTTAGATCTGGGTAGGATTTGGATCATTCCAAACTCATTCAAACACAGAGGAAGTGCTGGCACATGAACAGTGACAGCCCATGTTAGGAGTAAAACAAACTTTGCAGTCCCCTTACATATCCCCAGCATTCAGATACCCAAATCTGCAGGCAACACATTGGCTTTCAAACATTCTGGTTTTGCTCAGCTTCATTGCCCCATGAGTTTTTTCCCTGCTACCTTTCCTGAAGAGTCCCAAACCCCACAAAAACATGACTTGCCTCAAAACATTTCTGATTATGGCACTACATAACAACTCATTTTTTTAATTGAAGGGACATGGGTCAGATCATAAAAAGAAGACCGTTTATAAATCTGTATTTTTTTATCCCCGTAGAATAGCCAGATCATTTTTTTAAACCACAAGAGTGAAGCTTTCTTGAGATATGTCAATTCTAATCCAAAATTAATCCAGAAAAAATATCATTTACTTACTCAGCAATACTATTCCCTAGCTGCATTAAGCATTGCAGCTGCAGATCAGCAATGAAGGAGTCATTCCAAGGGGGCCATACCCAGGATTTGGCAGAACTAACCCTAAGCCAAGGAACCAGGGGATCTCATCCCTTTCTCTGCATCACCAGAATTATTTCTCCAAGTCTCATCTCTCCTAGCATTACACACCCAGAGATGCCAAAGGAACAACAACAATGTCAGTGAGGCTTTCAACTTGGAAGCATTGCCTGACCCAGATGCACCAGACCCAGTATTTTGTCTGGCACAATTCCACTTGTCAGGGATCAGGCAAGGCAGGGACAGGCACAAGGCAGATCAGGCATCTCCTGCCCCAGCCTCAGCCTGCAACACTGACACAGGCACAGACAGCCAGGGAAGGCCTTTGTCACTGGGAACCTGCCATTAGGTGGCTTTGGGCTTGTGCTGTCAGAGGATGACAAACTCACACCCTGCATTTTGCAGGCTCCATTTGGAAGTCTCCTTCTCCTTCATTGGAAAATTTTCCGTGCACCAAGGACTTTCTGGCACTGGGAGGTTTCCCTATTTCTCCCAGTGCAAAACCAGGCAATGTCCATGAATCTCCTTCACATCTCAAGAGGGTTCAGCTCAGAAACTGCCCTTGGCAAGGAAAGGTTTTCTCCTTCAAAAAATCAGGGAAGGAAGGGGGGAACATTTCTCATTTCCTGCTAAATGCCTTCCTTTTCTAGTCTCTTTTTGACACTACAAAAACCCAAAAGCTGCAGGGAGATAAAAGGCATGTGCAGGATGGAGAGGAATGTTTCCTTTTCCAGCAGCACTTCATTTCCAGGACTCCCAAGGTACCACTCCAGCTCCTGCCACTCAACACTTCACACTGGAGGAATTTTCACTGCACCACCAGAGAACACTCCCAGGGACTGGGCTCTGGGAGAGCACTCCACTGAGCCCATCAAGGAATTGAAATGAATTTAAACTCATTTTTAGGGAAGAATGGGTTTTAACTTTCAAAGCTTTCCAAATGTCACCTCTGAGTCAAGACTCCAATGGTCATTTTAGGACAGACATGCCCACCTACCTACCTGCATGTTCAGAGGACTTCTTCTTTGCTTTTGCTGCTGGATCTTGGCCTGGAGAAAATGGAGGACAAAAAGAACATATGAGAGGAGGGTAGAAAGAGAAGGGAATGGGAATGGGATGTAATTTGAAAGGCCCAGGCAAAGAAATTACACTTGTTAGCATGGTCACTTGAATGAAGGAGGAAATGCAACACAATAAACCCAACAGGATGCAAAGGCTGATTAATTGTCCTTCAAGCTCTTCATCCAAAGTTCTGGGCTGGATGCAGGTCACAGAAAGAGCTGGACCCAAGCAGTTACTGGGGAATAAGAGCCAAGTCCAGCAGAGGACCCATCCTGGAGGTGCTTTGAAGCCCTGCCTCCTCTTCCCCACCACCACCTCTGCTCTTGGGGCATTGCTGTTGGGTTTGACATTGGATGGATCAAATGGGCAAAATGCTGAATACACAGAGGTTTGCCTAAATACATGGGACACCTGACTGTGCAAAATGACCACAGGAGATGGGAAGAGTGAGGTGAACAGCACACTGCAGCAGCAGACACCTTGGCTTACCTCATCTCCCGGGACTCCTGCAAATCCACCTGGGGAGAGCTTGGCAGAGACCCCGCAGCACTGCCAACAGGGAGACTGCCTGCCTTGCGTATTGGGGAGTCAAAGGCAGCCCCAGGGACCCCTTCTTCATTTCCCCACCACTGGGATATGGCAAGGAGGTCTGGAAGGAATAAAAACACAGTGCTCAGATCAAGCATCCAGCCTTGCCCCCATTCATGCCTCAAGACATTTACATATGCCCTCAACTGGGACCTGGCAGGAATAAACAAGTCAAACTGATGGAGCAGATTGGGAATGGATGGGGAATGGAAAGGGAACTGGTGAGGGAGAGACCATGTCCCACATTTGACACCTCTCCCCTCCTGCTCTCTCCTCTGCAAGTGTGGCTGCATTCCCAATGACATCAAGATGTTCTGGGGTGCCACTGCCTCCACTGGCCTTTTGGATGGCATGGCAGTGGCTTTAGATCCCTGTTCTCTCCCTGCCCCTAAGGTGTCTCACAGCCAGTGCTCATCTCCAGCCATGGCCCCACAAAGCCATTCTGCAGGATGCCAAAACCTGCTTTTCTCAAGGCCCTCATTTCTTCTGCTGCTGCCCTTCCCTCCTGCAGTTCCCCAGCAGCCTTGGAGCCCAGATGCTGCTGAGCTCTCGGCATGCTGGCTGCTCTCCAGCTCCCACACATCCATCAGCTCAGGCTCACTGGCATTTAGGGAGTTCAGCAGAGCTCCCTGCCCTGCTGCTCTCTGCAAGCTCTCTGCCTGCCCAAGCTGCTCCAGGGCCCCCAGGCCATGGCCAGGAATGGGGCTGGAGGCACTGGGGGTAGATGCACACCCATCCTTAGTATCCCATCATTTCTGGCCCAGCTCAAGAGCCAAATCAGGGCCTGTTCAAACTTCACTGAAAGGGTCAGTCCTGTCAGGGAAAGGTCTCAGAGCTCTGCCAACAGCACATAAACTGAAAATTTACCACACTGGACTTAGCTTGGTCTCCTTACCTTACATCCTTTTCCCTCTGAACTCAGCTCCTGTTTTTTTCTCTCTCTCCTCATCCCAGCCACTGCCATTTCCCATTCTCCTGCTCTCCATGGCATGTTTGGGCCTTGGGAGAAGGAGAGCTCTTGGGGATGGGAAGCAACGGCTTGGAGGGAAGGAGCTTGGATGGACTTGCCAGGGAAAAGCTCTTGGCAAGAGGGTAGGCAGTCAGGCCTGCAAAGTGGAGACACAAAATGGATCAGAGCCTGCAATGCAAACCTAAAGCATCTGAAGCTCCATATTTCATGGGACACATTTCCTGGAAATTCTAAACAGCTGCACAGGGAAACATGCTCCTGAATGGCAGACACTTGAGGCAGGCCAGGGGCAAAACCCTGAGCCACTTGCCCAGAGCTCCCACAGGCACAGCCTGGCCTCTGGGCTGCCCTGGGACAGCAGGGAGCCCAGAGCCCTGTGCTCTCCAGCAATGGCTCAGCTGCACATGCACCCTCCTGCTCCTCTCCCCTGCCCCACAGCTCAGCAGCCCCACAGCTCCAGGGGCACTGGCAGCAGCACAGCTCCTTGCAGGGCACAGGTTCCCTGGCAATGTGCACAGCCTCTCTGGGCTGCAAGACCCTTCCTCCAACAGGCAATGCTCAGATCAGCCTCTCTGGGCTGCCACAAGGCAAGAAGTTCCTCCCAGCAGAACACATCTAATGGGAGTGGCCTCAGCTCCCCCTCACTTTGGTTTTATTTTTCCTCTAGCCTGGGTTTAATTCTGAGCCATGCTCACAAAGGGATAGTAGAAATGGTAAGAGTTAGGTGAGAATCCCCAAGAGAAACCCACACAGCTGTGACTGCTAGCTCAATCAATCCATCCTATAGATTGATGATCAGCATCAAAGGGTCTTTCTAGTTATTCAGAAGATTGCTCTGTTTTTATTTCATGAAACTAGCATCACTAGAATTCCTCTGAACTGTATGGAGCTGGCAACCTGTGCAAAGTCCTGGCTGACAAAGGAGTATTTGGCCACTTGCTTAAAAAAGAAGCCCATCCCACTTTTGAAATCCCTTTCCTTCTAAAAACTTGGCAACCCACCACAGTCTTCTCAGGCTTTTGACAATTACACCTAGGACCAGTTTTCCCTGAAATTGGGGGGCTTTCATTTGGCTCCAAAGCTAGTTTTTTCATGGCCTTCCTTTTCTCTAACTCCTTCAAACCCGTCAGTTCTTTGGGTTTGGGTTTGCTTTGTTTCAAACTCATTCCATTTCTCTTCACAAGGAAGGAAGTGCTGGCACATGAACAATGGCACCCCATGTCAGAAGTAAAAAAAACTTTGCACACCCCATGGCTGCACCCCAAGTCCCCCAGTATTCAAGGACCCAAATCCTGCAGGCCAACAAATTAGCCCTTCAAATATTTTGGTTTTGCTCAGCTTCATTGCTCCATGGCTTTTTTCCCTTTGCTTTCTTTTCCTGCAGAGACCCAAACCCAACATAAACATGACCTGGTTCAAAACATTTCTGATCTTGGCAGTTCACCATAACAATTCAAAAAAAATTTTTGGGGTCTATTTACAAAGGAGAGATCATAAAAAACATAATCACCATTCTCCAGTCTGTATTTTTTTCATTTTTCTTAGAATGGCCAGCATTTCTGATCATTTTTTAAACCTGCAACAGGTAAAAAAAATACCAGACTAATGAATTAGGTCCCCCCTTTCTAGTCAGTAAAAAAAGATCCAGAAAAAAATAAGTCATTCCTTACCAGAATCAATCAATAAAAATTTCAACTAGCAATGTCCAATACTTGTCCTTTAACTGCATTAAGCATTGCAGCTGCAGATCAGCAATGAAGGAGTCATTCCAAAGGGGCCATACCAGGATTTGGCAGAACTAACCCTAAGCCAAAAGGGACCAGGGGATCTGATCCCTTTCTCTGCATCAGCAGAATTATTTCTCAAGTCTCATCTCTCCTATCATTACACACCCAGAGATGCCAAAGGAACAACAACAGTGTCAATGAGGCTTTCAACTTGAAAGCATTGCCTGACCCAGATGCACCAGAAACTGCATTTTGTCTGGCACAATTCCACTTGTCAGGGATCAGGCAAGGCAGGGACAGGGACAAGGCACAAGGCATCTCCAGCCCCAGCCTCAGCCTGCAACACTGACACAGGCAGCAGAGACAGCCAGGGAAGAGATTTGTCACTGTGAACCTGCCATAGGTGGCTTTGGGCTTGTGCTGTCAGAGGATGACAAACTCACACCCTGCCTTGGATGCATCCATTTGGAAGTCTCCTTCTCCTTCATTGGAAAATTCAAAGGACTTTCTGTCATAGGAGGTTTCCCTATTTCTCCCAATGCAAAACCAGGCAATGTCCGTGAATCTCCTTCACATCTGAAAGGGTTCAGATCAGAAACAACCCCAAGGAAAGGTTTTTTCTCTTCAAAAGCAGGAGGAGGAGGAAGGGGGAACATTTCTCATTTCATGCTAAATGCCTTCCTTTTCTAGTCTCATTTTGACACTAAAAAAGGCTGCAGGGAGATAAAAGGCATGTGCAGGATGGAGAGCAATGTTTCCTTTTCCTGCACAGCATTTCCAGGACACCAAGGTACCACTCCAGCTCCTGCCACTCAACATTTCACACTGGAGGAATTTTCACTGCAAAACCAGAGAACACTCCCAGGGACTGGACTCTGGGAGAGTCCTCTGTGCCCATCAAGGAATTGAAATGAATTGAAAGAATTTTTTAAAACAGAGTTTTAACCCAGCTTTCAGAATGTCACCTCAGAGTCAAGACTAGAAAGGTCATTTTAGGACAGACATGCTCAGTACATACCTGCATGTTCAGAGGTCTTCTCTTGGCTTCTGCTGCTGGATCCTGGCCTGGAGAATATGGAAGACAAACGAACATGTGAGGAGGCAGAAAGAGAAGGGAGGGAATGGGTGTACCATGAAAGGAGACAAATCTTCTTAGCATGGTCCCTGCTATAAAGGAGGAAATGAAATACATAAACCCAAAAGAATGCAAAGATGATAAATTGCCCTTAAGCTTTCAATTGCTGGAGTTGCTCAGAGATGGCCAAGCTCTGACTGAAATAATAGCCAATTGCTGCAGAGGACCATCCCTGAGGTGATTTGAAGCCCTGCCTCCTCCTCCCCACCACACCCCTCTGCTCTTGGGGCATTGCTGTTGGCTTTGACATTGGGATGGATCATCATAGATGGGCAAAATGCTGAATACACAGAGGTTTGCCTGAATACATGGGACAGCTGACTGTG
Source organism: Emberiza elegans (assembly GCA_024865655.1). Lineage (NCBI taxonomy): Eukaryota > Metazoa > Chordata > Aves > Passeriformes > Fringillidae > Emberiza > Emberiza elegans. The sequence goes on along the minus strand of JALJVW010000957.1, from coordinate 26,456 downwards.
CAAAATGACCACAGGAGAGGGGAAGAGTGAGGTGAACAGCACACTGGAGCAGCAGACACCTTGGCTTACCTCATCTCCCGGGACTCCTGCAAATCCAGCTTGAGAGAGCTTGGCAGAGACCCTGCAGCACTTCCAAGAGGGAGACTGCCTGCCTTGCACATTATGGGGATCAAAGATTTTCCCAATGCCCCCTTCTTCATCTCTCCATCACCGGTATTTGGCAAGGAGGTCTGGAAAGAATAAAAACACAGTGCTCAGATCAAGAACCCAGCCTTGCCCCCATTCATGCCTCAAGACATTTAGATATGCCCTCAACTGAGACCTGGCAGGAATAAACAAGTCAAACTGATGCAGCAGATTGGCACAGGATGGGGAATGCAAAGGGAACTGGTGAGGGAGAGACCATGTCCCACATTTCCAAGCACTCCCTACATTCTCACTTCCCAGGAAATGTTGCTGCATTCCCAGCTGGCATCCCCATGTTGGCCATCAAGATGTTCTGGGGTGCCACTGCCCCCACTGGCCTTTAGGATGCCATGGCAGTGGCTTTAGATCCCTGTCCTCTCCCTGCCCCTAAGGTGTCTCACAGCCACTGCTCATCTCCAGCCATGGCCCCACAAAGCCATGCTGCAGGATGCCAAAACCTGCTTTTCTCAAGGCCCTCATTTCTTCTCCTGCTGCCCTTCCCTCCTGCAGTTCTCCAGCAGCCTTGGAGCCCAGATGCTGCTGAGCTCTCGGCATGCTGGCTGCTCTCCAGCTCCCACACATCCATCAGCTCAGGCTCACTGGCATTTAGCAAGTTCAGCAGAGCTCCCTGCCCTGCTGCTCTCTGCAAGCTCTCTGCCTGCCCAAGCTGCTCCAGGGACCCCAGGCCATGGCCAGGAATGGGGCTGGAGGCACTGGGGGTAGATGCACACCCACCCTTAGTATCCCATCATTTCTGGCCCAGCTCAAGAGCCAAATCAGGGCCTGTTCAAACTTCACTGAAAGGGTCACTTCCTGTCAGGGAAAAGGTCTCAGAGCTCTGCCAGCAACACATAAACTGAAACTCCCCCACACCGGACTTAGCATGGTCTCCTTACCGTGCTTCCGTTTTCCTCTGTACTCGGCTCCTGTTTCTTTCTCAACTCCTCCTCAAAGCCACTTCCAGGTTTCCCACTCTCCTGCTCTCCATGGTGCATCTTGCTTGCCTTGGTAGCAGGAAAGCTCTTGGGGATGGGAGGCAACAGCTTGGAGGGAAGGAGCATGGATGGACTTGCCAGAGAAAACTTCTTGGCAAGTGGGTAGCCAGTCAGGCCTGCAAAGTGGAGACACAAAATGGATCAGAGCCTGCAATGCAAACCTAAAGCATCTGAAGCTCTGTATTTCATGGGACACATTTCCTGGAAACTTCTACACAGCTGCACAGGGAAACATGCCCTGAATGGCAGCAACTTGAGGCAGGCTGAGAGAAAACCCTGAGCCACTTGCCCAGAGCTCCCACAGGCACAGCCTGGCCTCTGGGCTGCCCTGGGACAGCAGGGAGCCCAGAGCCCTGTGCTCTCCAGCAATGGCTCAGCTGCACCTGCACCCTCCTGCTCCTCTCCCTGCCCCACAGCTCAGCAGCCCTACAGCTCCAGGGGCACTGGCAGCAGCACAGCTCCGTGCAGGGGCCACATGCAGGGCACAGCTGTTCCCTGGCAATGTGCACAGCCTCTCTGGGCTGCCACAAGACCCTTCCTGCCAACAGAGAGCAGCTCAGATCCAACCTCACCTCTCTGTGCGAGGCTGAGCCCTGCTCACAAGGCAAGAAGTGAGTTCAGTGAACTCCCCACCTTTATCATCAACACATCTAATGGGAGTGGCACTCAAGGGCATTTTAAATTTTCGAGACAATTTCTTTGGTTTTATTTTTCCTGGAATTAGCCTGGGTTTAATTCCTCTGAGCAGTATTGAGTTAGGAAGTTTGAAAGGAAAGATAGTAGGCTGCAATGGTAAGAGGGGAAAAAAGGTTCCTTCTTGAGGCTGGCCTTCTCTGAATCCCCAAGAGAAACCCACACAGCTGTGACTGCTAGCTCTGCAGACCACAAAGACCTCTCAGCCACCAGGCTGGCCTTATTGGTGTTTCTATAGCACCATAATATCATCCTCAATGTTGGATCTGATCAGCAAGCAGAGGAAGAACAGGAAATTTATCTATAGTGAGACCAGACATTGATGGCAGAGAAAGCAACAGGATTTGCATCTCATGACCATTTCCAGTCTGGGGTCCGCTGTGGCCACAGTCCCTGTCCTGGCTGACAGAAGGAGTCATTTGGCCACTGACAAAAAGAAGAAAACAGCGTAAACTACTGAGACAATGTTGTGATGCCGTGGGTATCCTTGCAGGATCATCTGTAGCTGTCAGGCTACAGGCACCTACTCTGACACAGAGCCAGCACTGACCAACATGGACCAGTTTTCCCTGAAATCTGGAGGGATTTTTTATCATTTGGCTCCAGACTTTTAGCTCCCTTCCTATCCTCACCTTTTCCTTCTATGGTCTTTCCTTTTCTGGTAGAATCCATCTTCAAACCCGTGCTTCTGCCTGGCAGAAGTGGCAGGGTTTGAATCTGGGATGGCTCTGGGAGTTGGCAGCGATGGGAGCTTGGTACCCAGCCTTAGAACAAGGCCGGGGGACTCCAATCGCCAGCGCTCGGCACAGAGAGGCAGAGCCAGACGCGTCTGCTGCCCCTGGGGCCGTGTCAAGCACAGCCTGCACCAGCCCAGCCTGGGGCTGCCCCTTTGTGACACGCTCCCCACGCTCCTCTCGTTTCCATGGCTGCAAAACCCCACCCCAACTCCATCCCCTTCCATTCCCTCCCCAAGGGCAGCCAACCCTAAGCTCAGCCTGGCCAGGCCTGAGGCTTTCACACTGTCTGGGATGTAGACCCTTCCCAAAGCCCCTTTTCAAGGCCTTTCATCCTGTAATTCCCACTCAGTTCGGGATTGCAGCTTGTTGGTGTGGGATTTTGCTTAATTCCCTTCACATCAAACAAAGTCCTGGGACACAAACAATGGCACCAGGGAGGGCAAGTAAAAGCAGCTTTGCACTCCCCAGTAGGTGAAACCAGAATTCAGTAGGCCAAGAGCTGTAGGGAAGATATTGACCGTTCAAACTTTCGTCTTTTGCTCTTCTACATGGTTCCAGGTGTTTATTTCCTGCTTTCTTTATTGCAGAGACACCAAGACCAAACATAATCATGATCTGCCCCAAAACATTTCTGATCCTGAAAGCTCCTGACAATTCCAAATTTTCCTAACACAAATGCCATGGGGCAGGTCATTCCCCTACAGAGCAGATGAATCTTATCCTGCTTGATTTGGATGAACTAAGCCTGAGCCACGGGACCCGTGGATCTGATCCCTTTTTTTTGCATCTGCAAAATTATTTCTTCAAGTCTCATCTCTCCTATCTATTCTAAGAACCTTTGCACTCTGCATTAGGTGCCCCCAGTGTTCAGTGGGCCGAGATAATCAGCTTTTGTACACACTCTGCCCCCTGAGCCCAGCAGCTTTCCTGGGACCCTGCAGCACCACTGCAGGCCAACATGCTCCAGGCACAGCTGCAGGAAGGAGATTCCAAAGGGCCTGGGGACCCAGGATTTGGCAGAACTAACTGCTGGATCATCCCCACTGGAACCAGGGGATCAATGGGGTGATGGGCATCAGCAGAATTATTTCTCAAGGGTCTCTCCTCCATTACACACCCTGAGATGCCAAAGGCTGAACCAGCTGCAATGCCTTCCCCACCTGGAAGCATTGCCTGACCCAGATGCACCAGAAACTGCATTTGGTCCAGCCAATTCCAGCCACCAGTCAGGGATCAGGCAAGGCAGGGACAGGCACAAGGACATCCTGCCCAACAAACTGCTCCTCCCCAGGTGATGTCAGACAACATCAAAATACATTCAAATGATGTGACAGCCACATTCTGGCAGAATCATCACCATACAGTCCACATGGTGGCTTTGGGACAACTGCTGTCAGAGGATGGGAAACCCAGCTGCTGCCCCCCACACATGGATCCATTTGGGAGAGGCAAGTCTCCAACCATGCCCACTGCTCTGGGACCCAGTGCTGTGGGGCTTCCCTATTCCTCTCAGGCTGCTGCAGCAGCAATGTCCATGAATCTCACACATTTGATAGCAAAGGGTTGGAATGGCACACAAACTTGCCCCCCAAGAGCTTTTCTCCTTTTTAAAAGGGAGGGGGAAGAAGGAGTTAGAATAGCTAGTTCCTTTTCATACAAGCATATCTGGATTTAAGCAGGGACATTTTGCTAATCATACTGGGGCTGGTTTCTAAAAGGTCTCTGGAGAGGAATTCCCCCAGTTCTACAAGCATTTTTTTCACTACAAAGGGGTAGATAAGATTTTACAACACATCCATGAACAAGTCTGAGCCAGAAGTCAAAGCACAAGACAAATACTCCCAAATCTGCCACCTCTGGGAAAGGAAGCCAAAAAGCAGGTGAAACAAGTGCCCTTGCAAATGAATTGCCTGAATTTTTTCCCATGGTCCAACCCTCCTTTACAAAAAGTCACCTCAAATCCCAGACTTAAGATCAAGGAATAAAGTGTTTTGAGACATTTTTAAAGCCTGATTCCTATTACTTTCAAGGAGAGGTGAATGGATCCTGGCCTTAAAAAACAAATGCAAAAAGAACTATTTGGGGCTGCATCCTGCAAAAAAAATGGAGGTTTAGAATTGCAGGACTGTTCCCATTGAGAGAGAAACCCTTTAGGATCATCGAGTCCTTCCAATAACCTGAGAAATGACACACATAAAGGCCCCAAAGCAAAGCATGACCCAGGACAGGATGCCATTGGCCTTCTTGCTGCCTGGGCCACAGAGCTGGCTCACTTCCAGCCACTGCCAACCAGCAATAAGGTCCCCTTTTGCAGGGACCCATCCCAGCCCCTCTGCCCCCAGCCTGTGGCCTTCCATGGGGCTGCCCACCCAAGGGCAGGCTCTTGGGGCATTGCTGTTGGCTTTGAACATTGGGATGGCCCATAGATGGGCAAAATGTCCAGATCTCTACACAGAGGTTTGCCTGCCTCCATACATGGGACAGACTGTGCAAAATGACCACAGGAAACTGCCTGAGGTGAACCTTGATCCTCCCTCCTCATCATTGACAAAGATGTGAATCTTAACTGGCCCTCATCTCCCCAGACTCCTGCCTGGGAACACCACTTTGACCAGGCACCAGCTGGATTTAATTCCACTGACTTCCACCATTCCCTGGGCCCAGCCATCCTGATCAAAGTTTTACCAGGGAAGTGCATTCAGTTCTTCACTGGAATTTTCAAACCTTGTTCCGTGAATAAAACACAGTGCTCAGATCAAGACAGAGATTCATCCTTAGCCCCCATTTGTTCTTGATGTATTTTTAGAAACATTTTTATTCTCTTGGCAATCTTCTGGAAGAACTTCTCAAACAGTGAGGCAACTGAGGCACTGGGAACAAGTTGCCCAGAGGATGGGGAATGCCTAAAAGGGAGGGGTGAGGAGAGAGATGGCTCAGCCTCCCACAGAGGTGAGGTTGGATCTGAGCTGCTCTCTGTTGGGAGGAAGGGTTGTGGCAGCCCAGAGAGGCTGTGCACATTGCCAGATGTTCAGCTGTGCCCTGCATGTGGCCCTTTGGGATGCTGTGGCTGCTGCCAGGGCCCCTGGAGCTGTGGGGCTGCTGAGCTGTGGGGCAGGGAGAGGAGCAGGAGGGTGCATGGCCCCAGCTGAGCCATTGCTGCTGGAGAGCAAAACCTGCTTTTCTGGGCCCCTGTTGTCCCAGGGCCAGCCCAGAGGCCAGGCTGCAGCCTGTGGGAGCCCAGGCTGCTGAGCTCTCTCAGGGTTTTCTGGCTGCTTCCAGCTCCCCCACACATCCATCAGGAGCATGATTCCCTGTGCAGCTGTTTAGAAGCTTCCAAGGAATCTGTCCCATGCAATATGGAGCTTCAGATGCTTTAGGTTTGCATTGCAGGCTCTGTTATACTTTGTGTCTCCCCTTTGCAGATCTGACTGGCTACAGTCTTAACAAGAAGTTTTCTCTGGACACTTTCAATGTTTCCCTTGCCTCCCATCCAGAGGAGCTCTCCATCCTCCAAGCTCAGGAGGAAGCTGCTGCCTGTCTGAAGAGTGTTTAAAGAATAGGATTTATGTGTTAGTCCTCATAATTACAGATGGGTTTATATTATGGTATTTAGATGTAGCTTTGAATAAATGTGTTTTGATTGTATCTTTTAAATTTTGATGATATCTTTTTAATTGTGTGTATTTTATCTTGATGATTGAAAAAAAATAAAGAAATTAACATCAAATAAACCAAAAGGAGAATGTGAGACCATCCCCTGCTAGCCTAGAGGTTACGGGAGGGCAGCTCACTTGATGTGCCAGTGTCTTGCCACATCCTTTCCTCACTGGGCCTCTCCTCTTCCTCTTTTGCCATGTTTGCCTTGTGTCATTTGTGCTGCTCTTTCTTACTTGGCATTACAACAGGGCCACCTGTTCACGTGTTTGGGGGACAATGGATCCAAAGGATCCTGTTGAGTCAAAAGGTTTCTAGCTGGATGTGTTCTGTGCTCACCAAGGCCTGAGCAAAGAAACAATGTGAAGTGTGCCCAAATGGCAAAGCTTTGCTCCTCTGCAATCTCACACAGATCTGGCTCACAGGTGTCTTCAGTCACAATTTCATAGGTAAGAAGAGCTTGTGTATTTCACTGGGAAATGATGCACTGCTTTGGAAAAGTCATCTGTATGTTTATTTACCCAGGACTGCAGTCCAGCTGTGTTGTTTGCAAGTTGTTTGCAGAAGGATGAGTGGACTGTGAGGCCAATAACAAGTGACAAGGGTTCCTCAAATCTATCTACACTCCAGCCTGGGTGCCATTCAGCCCAGAGCTATGGGACAATGCTGTAGTGCATCCCACACACATTCTGCCTCCAAGAAAAGCTTGGCTTGGCTTATTAGAGTGAAAGAAATAGAAGAGTAATAAAATGGACAGTTAAACTCATCCCTTTGGACTGACTCTCCTGCTTTCCACTGTCACCTCTGCACCTCCTGCTCCGAAGTCTTTTTGCAAACAAGTATCTGAGATTGCTTAAAAATTTCCAGGCAAGGTTCAGTAAAAACCGGATTGAATATTAAGCAACAGCTCAAGAAAATTCATTGGCAACATTCACACTATTGCTTCCTAGTCGGTTAAGGAACAAGAAGGAAAAAACCAGCAACAAACAAAATTCAGTCAATCAAACAAGAAACATCCTGAGAATTGTGTGAGCGTGTGTGTGTGTCTGTGTGTGTGTGTGTCTGTGTGTGTTTAGGTGCTTTTGACAAAGGGACAGAAAGGACAAGGCTAAAAAGGAATACGGCCTAAAAGCTTAACAGCACTCCAGCTTAACAGTGGCTAAACTGGAGCCTCCAGGAGTGGGGCTGTTGGCCCAGGATCCATTGCTGATCACTGATCCTGCCAGTGCAGCAAACTTGAGAGCTCGCTGCCCCTGAGAGGCCCCACTCTGAGGGAGGTTGCTGCTGGCAGCCACTGTGTTCCAGGAGAGCTCCAAGGGCCTCCTTTGGAGCGCTCTTGATGGGCCACAAGAGAGTGGGCCTCAGCCATAAAATGCTTCCTCATGGCTGCACTGTGGGGCAGCAGCCTGTCCTGGAAAGTGGGAGAAGAAGGATGCCATGCCATTCAGGCAAGAAAAGTGGTTTCCAAGGCTGCTCACAGACACCCCAGGAGCTGGTTAGACAGCACAAGTTCCTGGGAGCACTCCGTGTCCCTGAGAAGCTCAGCAGGAGCTGAGCCCAGGGGCTGTTCAGCAGGGCCCAGGCCTGACAAGCGTTTCCCAGATCACCGTGGGGCCGGACAAGGCCGCGGGCATTCACCACCACAATCTGAAGCACCAAGTGTTGATGTGGGGTAAAAAGCCATGGCCCAGTGGAAGTGGGCCCTGTCCTCAGGCCTGTGGGAGAATCACAGTGCAGATCCTTGTGCTGCTGATTCCATGTCTCCCCTCTTTTCTAAGTTCTTGGTGGCAAGGTCACTTAGGTTAGACACACAGCCCATAAGCAGTGCTCCTGCAGCTTTCTGCTCAATGAATTAAAGTGAGATCACACATCCCAAATCATGTTCTGCTATGGTTTAACTGACTGATTTGAGGAATTTCTGGAGCAGCAAACTGGCTTCCTCAAATATTTACTGTGTGTGGCACTGAGCACAGAGGAAAGATTTAATGTCAAAGGCATCGCCCAGGCAATGCTCTTTTGACAAGTTCTGCCCTGAGCTTTCCTCAGGAAGATCTGAAAGGTTCAATGTCACCAGCACAAGCTCCTGCAATGGCTGCAGGCCAGCAGAGCAGGGCTGTCAGCTGTGAAACAAGTGTTGCCACAAGCAGCAGCTCACCCAGGGCAGCAAATCAAGAGCTGGGAAGGAGCTGACCTGAAGGCCAAAGCTCCTTAGTTCCTTCCAAGAGGGCTGCAACAGTTCCTCACCCCAACGAGCTGCAGTGCTGGACACCACAGCTCTGTGTGAGCACTGGACACAAGTTGCTCCCACTGAGTGCTGGGATGGTTTCTGCAGGAGCTCTGGGCTCCTGTGTGTGCCAGACACAAGGAGGAGAGAAGGAGCCAGGTGTACTGACACACCTTTGCCTTGAGCATAGCCCGGCCTGGACCAAACACACTGAAAGGTTTCCCCTTTGGCCCATGTCTCAAAATGTCAGCTCAGCTGTTTGATGGCTCAGGTTGGTTTGGTGTCAAGGAATTTCCCTCAGAAATACTGGGTTTGTCTCCCTCTGTGCCTTCCCCTCAGCAGCTTTGGGAATGCTCCTGTGTGAAGCCATCTGTCTCTCACAGTTGGAGACAACTTAAAACACAACACTCTGCTATAAGTCATCTCCTCTAATGTGTTCCAACAATCCCCTTCCAGCAATAGGAAATTAATAGTAATATGTTAAATTTGGAAAAAAAACCCAGAAGTTTATTAACAGAATGCCTACAAAGCAAGAACAAAGGCCAGTAACTTCTAGATATCAAACTGTCAGGCCTCACCGTCCCCCCACTGGAACAGAGACCCAAAATGCCAGAGGAAAATCCCCTCAGGACACACATTCCAAGATGGCGCCGGGTTCTCCCTCAGGAAGAGCAGGAGCTATCACGGAGTAGTTCCAGCAGCAGATGGAAGCTCCATCCTTGTCCGGCATTGACTTTCTCCCAATGGCAGAGCTCCGTGGAGCAGCCATGGCAGGTGAAGCAGCTGGGCTGGAGCCCCTCAGTGTCTTTTCTCCCTGCTGTGGCTCAGCTCACAGACCCTCAGGCTGGGAGCGGGGCCGCTCCGCTTCTGCCAGCACCGTGTCCCTGGGCTTGGACAAACAGATTTCTGCCAGGAGAGCCCTGCACACTGTTCCACATATCTTTCATAAAGGCCTCAAACAACTGCTAACACTCTGCCTACAGCAGCTTTCACAAAGGGCTCCGAAATCCAGGAGAAATTAAAGTGAGAGGCAGAAGGCTTTTGTCTTGTTCCTGACACCAGAATTCTTGATGATCACATGCACTTTTATTCAGATGTAACATGAGATCTGAGTTTTTTAATTAAAATATTTCCTGATGAGTGACAAGTCTTGGGAGAACAAGGTACAGGACTGACATGCAAAACCATGAGCATATCTTCCAAAATGACCAGCTTAATTGTCCATTTTATTACTCTTGTATTTATTCCACACTAATAAGCAAAACCAAGCTTTGCTTGGAGGCAAAACAGGCATGAAATACACTACAGTCCCTAGCAGGGTCACCAGGGCTGGCAGTGACAAAGCAGGCAGTCTGCTTCATTGTGAACCACTACAGAGCTACATCCCAGTGTGTTTTTAAGTAGCACTGAATTATTAAGCCCCCTTTTTCTGCATGAAATACAAAAAGGAGCTCCCAAATGATTTTCATGCAAACATGAAGTAAAGAACTGATCCTGCTCTCCTAATGAAGCTTTGGCTTTGCATATACACTCTTCCCATTCATCTTCTGACTCAGACAGCCCAGGTTTGCCCCCACACCCCTGCAAGGCTGGCAGTCGCTGTTTCCCATTTACTGTTCTTCCCTAGAGCCAGTACAGTGGCTGCTTTGAAATTAAAGCCCTGAGATCTGGATATCTTGAAGGAGCATTAAATGCTCATCAAGTGCTCCCATTGGTAATACCCAGCTCTGCACTTCCCAGAGCTCGGAAGCAGCAGCAGGAGGACCATGCATCATTGCTGTTTGTGCATGTTCATGTTTCTGGTGTGCAAGAGCAATGGCTTTGAGGAGGGACAAGAATGCCCCTCTTCCAACAGTGGCCGAGAAAGGAGATGTGAAGTTTCACTGCCTTTTCTAGGATATTTTTGAAAGACCTAAGAGAATATTGCAGCACAGAGCTGGTGCCTAATTTTGTCTATAAAGAAATCCCCACAGGACACATTCCATCTCTGGCTGATGGCAACCGCACAAACTCATGGACCACTTTTCCCTGAAACATGCCACCCTGCCTGGGCTTTACCAGGCCAGGACTAGACCCATAGCTAAGCAAACACATGCAGCCATGTGACATAGAGTTTTCCAATCAGAAAACCTAATTAACACGTTCACATGCAGTTTCTTCTGTAACATCAGAAGCTGGCAACCATGAGCAAAACCATAACTTTTGCTGGCAAAAGGTTACAGCATGCACTGGGACCAGAAGTGGTTTTCCTTCAGGCAGAGCAAATTGAAATGTGAAGTTTAAAAGCTTCAAATGACTATGAAAGAAGACTGCAAAATAATTTCTGGATAGGTGTTCTGGTTTGAAAGCAAAACTAGCAAGAGGCTCCAAGTCAGAAATACAATTTATTAGGAAAAGGAAAAAACCAAACCAAAACAAAAGAACCCTACCCAAAATACGTGCAATAATACAAAAGAAAAACCACTGACAGAGTCAGAATACAAAGTGAGAGCCTCTTGGTCAGGGTGTTGGTAGCAGTCCAGTTGGATTGGTGGCTGCAGTCCTCCTGGAGTGGCAGATGTGATCCTGTAGAAGGGTGTAGTCTTCCTCTGAAGATCCAGTGGAAAAGGCAGCTGTTCCTCTGGGAATCCAGTGGAAAGGCTGCTTGTTCTGTCCCAAACTCCAGATTATATCCAGGTGGGGATGCTTAGTTCCTCCCCCCTGGGCACAGCATCTCACAATGGGCTGTTATCATTCCATGAGTCATGGGGTGGGTCCGTGAGACAGAAATGGCACCTGGAGGGAATTATCTCTGAGTCATGGGGAAAGGCATTGATGGGCCCATTAACAGGAGATAAGGAAAAGAGCAATGCCCCTCCTGGTTTCAACAGCTCTTGAGGATGGGAAGAGAATACATCTTTATATTGTAACCAAGGACAATAGGGAGCATTGTCAATGATCATGCAGCCCACCAAGAGATGGAGCTGAATCCAGAATTGCTTGTTCCAGCTATGCAGGAATTCATTACCCTGGCAAGCACAACTCCATGGGAACAAATGATCTCTCAGCTCTGGGCTGAACGGCACCCAGACTGCGGTTTAGATTTGAGGAACCCTTGTCACTTGTTATTGGCCTCACAGTCCACTCATCCTTCTGCAAACAACTTGCAAACAACACAGCTGGACTGCTGTCCTGGGTAAATAAACATACAGATGACTTTTCCAAAGCAGTGCATCATTTCCCAGTGAAATACACAAGCTCTTCTTACCTATGAAATTGTGACTGAAGACACCTGTGAGCCAGATCTGTGTGAGAATGCAGAGGAGCAAAGCTTTGCCATTTGGGCACACTTCACATTGTTTCTTTGCTCAGGCCTTGGTGAGCACAGAACACATCCAGCTAGAAACCTTTTGACTCAACAGGATCCTTTGGATCCATTGTCCCCCAAACACGTGAACAGGTGGCCCTGTTGTAATGCCAAGTAAGAAAGAGCAGCACAAATGACACAAGGAAAACGTGGCAAAAAAGGAAGGCCCAGGCCCAGTGAGGAAAGGATGTGGTGAGACACTGGCACATCATTTGAGCTGCCTCCCATAACCTCTAGAGCTAGCAGGTCCAGGTCTCACAGGTCCTGGACTCACAATCTCCTTTGGTTTATTTCATTATTTATTTTTTTTTTTTTAAAGTTTTTCAAAAACATTTATCAAAATATAATTAAATATTTAAATTTAAATGATGTCATAAAAATTTAAAGATACTATCAAAAATACACTTATTTAAAACTATCAGAACATATATGTACAGTTGTAGCTATGAAGTCAAAAACATAAATCCTATTCTTCAAACAACAACTTCAGTCAGTTGGCAGATTTATCCTGTACTTGAAGGAAAGACAGCTCTTCTGGACTGGGAGGACAATGACTTTGGGGTGGAAGGAACATCAGAACCAGCCAGGAAAAACCTCTTTGGTAAGACTGTAGCCAGTCAGGCCTGCAAAGTGGAGACACAAAATTTATCAAACACTGCAATGCAAACCTAAAGCATCTGAAGCCCCCATATTTCAAGGGAGAGACTTCCTGGAAAGTTTTAAACAGCTGCACAGGGAAACATGCTCCTGCTGGCAGATATTTGAGGCAGGCCAGGGAAAAACCCTGAGCCACTTGCCCAGAGCCCCCACAGGCACAGCCTGGCCTCTGGGCTGCCCTGGGACAGCAGGGAGCCCAGAGCCCTGTGCTCTCCAGCAATGGCTCAGCTGCACATGCACCCTCCTGCTCCTCTCCCCTGCCCCACAGCTCAGCAGCCCCACAGCTCCAGGGGCCCTGGCAGCAGCCTCTCCTTGCAGGGCCCACATGCAGGGCACAGCTGTTCCCTGGCAATGTGCACAGCCTCTCTGGGCTGCCACAAGACCCTTCCTCCCAACAGAGAGCAGCTCAGATCCAACCTCACAACTCTGTGGGAGGCTGAGCCATACTCACAAGGCAAGAAGTGAGTTGCATGCACTCCCACCTTTATCATCAACACATCTAATGGGTGTGACACTCAACGTTTTTTAAATTTCTGAGACCATTTCTTTGGTTTTATTTTTCTTGGAACTAGGCTGTGTTTAATTCCTCTGAGCAGTATTGAGCTAGTTGTCTGAAGGGAAAGATGGAAGGCTCCAATGATAAAGGGAAAAAGATGTTTTCTTGAGACTGGGCTTCTCTGAATCCTCCACAAGAGAAACATACACATCTATGACTGCTAGCTCTGAAAACCACAAAGACCAATCAGCCACCAGGCTGGCCTTATTGGTGTTTCTAGAGCACTGTAATACCATCCTCAATGTTGGACCCGAATCAGCAAGCAGAGGAAGAACAGGAAATTTCTCTGTAGTGAGACCAGACATTGAAAGCAAAGAAAGCAACAGGATTTGCATCTCATGACCATTTCCAGTTGGGGGTCAGCTGAGGCAACACTCCCTCTCCTGGCTGACAGAAGGAGTCATTTGGCCACTGACAAAAAGGAGAAAGCAGCATAAACTAATGACACAATGCTGTAATGCCATGGGTGTCTTTGCAGGATCATCTGTAGCTGTCAGGCACCTCCTCTGACACAGAGCCAGCACTGACCAACATGGACCAGTTTTCCCTGAAATCTGGGGGGATTTTCTGTCCATTTGGCTCTGGCCTTTTAGCTCCATTCTATACTCACCTTTCCCTTCAGTGGTCTTTCCTTTTCTAGTGAAATCCATCTTCAAACCCGTGCTTCTGCCTGGCAGAAGTGTCGGGGTTTGAATCTGGGATGGCTCTGGGAGTTGGCAGCGACGGGAGCTTGGTACCCAGCCTTAGAACAAGGCCGGGGGACTCCAATCGCCAGCGCTATTTTAGAGAGCAGAGCCAGGCGATTTCTGCTTTTTATGGGGCCGTGTCAAGCACAGCCTGCACCAGCCCAGCCTGGGGCTGCCCCTTGTCACACACAAGACCCCACGCTCCTCTCTACTTCCATGGCTGCAAAACCCCACCCCAACTCCATCCCCTTCCATTCCCTTCCCAAGGGCAGCCAGCCCTAAGCCCAGCCTGGCCAGGCCTGAGGCTTTCACACTGTCTGGGATGTAGACCCTTTCCAAAGCCACTTTTCAAGGCCTTTCATTCTGTAATTCCCACTCAGTTCTGGGTTGCAGCTTGTTGCTGTGGGATTTTGTTTCATTCTCTTCACATCCAACAAAGTGCTGGGACACAAACAATGGCACCAGGGAGGGGAAGAAAAAGCAGCTTTGCACTCCCCAGTGAGATGACCCCAGAATTCTGTTGGCCAAGAGCTGTAGGGAACAAATAGCCCATCCAAACAACCCTCTTTTGCTCTGCTTCATTGTTCTATGGGGTTATTCCCTGCTTTTTTATTGCAGACACAACCAAACCAAACATAAACATGACCTGCCTCAAAACATTTCTGATCTTCACTAATACTCTCAATTCAAATTTTTCTTAGTGGAAAGAGCGGAGGGCAGGTCATTCTGAAATACTCCCCAAAATGAACTGTTGGAAGTAGGAGAACTAATTATTTACATGGTTCCACAGAGGGTTAAACCATGTGGCATCCAAGCACTATGAGAGGAAGACCTGTCTTAAAACTGGATCCTTTCCCTCTGTAAAATGCTCGGTCAGTAATCAAAGAGAGACAAAGGTATGGATTAATGAAATAAGTCATTCCTAGTCCAGAATTAATCCAGAAAAATTTCACCTTCTTGAATGACCAATACTTCTCCTTAACTGCATTAAGCATTCCAGCTGCAGACCAGCAATGAAGGAGTCATTCCAAAGGGGCCATACCCAGGATTTGGCAGAAATAACCCTAAGCCAAAGAACCAGGGGATCTGATCCCTTTCTCTGCATCACCAGAATTATTTCTCCAAGGCTCATCTCTCCTATCATTACACACCCAGAGATGCCAAAGGAACAACAACAGTGTCAATGAGGCTTTCCAACTTGAAAGCATTGCCTGACCCAGATGCACCAGAAACTGCATTTGGTCTGGCACAATTCCACTTGTCAGGGATCAGGCAAGGCAGGGACAGGCACAAGGCATCTCCTGCCCCAGCCTCAGCCTGCAACACTGACACAGGCACAGACAGCCAGGGAAGAGATTTGTCACTGGGAACCTGCCATAGGTGGCTTTGGGACTGTGCTGTCAGAGGATGACAAACTCACACCCTGCCTTGGCTGCATCCATTGGGAAGTCTCCTTCTCCTTCATTGGAAAAGTCAAAAGGACTTTCTGTCATAGGAGGCTTCCCTATTTCTCCCAGTGCAAAATCAGGCAATGTCCATCAATCTCCTTCACATCTCAAAGGGCTCAGCTCAGAAACCGCACTGAGGAAAGCTTTTCTCCTTCAAAAGCAGGTAGAAGGAGTGGGAACATTTCTCATTCCCTGCTTAATGCCTTCCTTTTTCTAGTCTCATTTTGACACTAGAAAGGCTGCAGGGAGATAAAAGGCATGTGCAGGATGGAGAGGAAGGTTTCCTTTTCCTGCACAGCATTTCAGGACCCCAGGGTACCACTCCAGCTCCTGCCACTCAACACTTCACACTGGAGGAATTTTCAGTGCACCACCAGAGAACACTCCCAGGGACTGGGCTCTGGGAGAGTCCACTGAGCCCATCAAGGAATTGAAATGAATTTAAAAAATTTTCACAGTGTTTTTTTAATGTCACCTCAGAGTCAAGACTATGGTCATTCAGGACAGACCCTCTGATCATCATGTTCAGAGGTTCCTGTTGGCTTCTCTGCTGGATCCTGGCTGGAGAAAGGAGGAAAATGTGAGGAGGCCCAGAAAACTCATCTTTGTCGAAAATCCTTAATCCCTGCATCATCCTTCAGGTGCAACCTCACAATAAACTTGGAAAGTAAAAATTGTTTTTCAGGAAATGCTTTCTCAGAGCCCCTTCTTCCCCCCAAACCCAAACTGCTTTGAATCTGGAATGCTCTTCCTCCTCCTTTTTCTCCTGAGAAGCCTCAGAACAGAAATGTAACCAAGAACTCTCTGCTGGCTGTGGAGTGTGGGCTGGGGTTGGTTTAGCAACAGGGGCATCTTGGATTGGTCTCATGGGGATTGTTTCTTCTTGATGAGCAATCATGGTCCAGCTGTGTCAAGGCTGTGAGCAGTGACAGGTTTTAATTATTCATTCCTTTCAGGCTTTCTGATGTCTCCTTACTCTTTCTTTAGTATAGCGCTAATACACAATTTTCTTTTCATATAATCTATATTAAAAAAAATAAATCAGCCTTCTGAAATGTGGAATCAAGATTCTCAGCCCTCATCCTGGGGACCCTCAAACACCACCACAATCACTGGCTTGAGCTGGTCTGGCCAGCACCAAATAAAATGAAAAAAAATAAAAAACTAAATGAAAACTAAAAAAAATTTTAAAATTAAATTAATGGAAAATAAATAAAAAATCCTAAAAAGTGAGTTGCATGACATGCCTAAAAACCAAAAAAAGTTAAAACCAAAAAAGGTAAAAAATAGTCAGTTACATAAGTTATGTAAATTATGGGAGAAGATCCCTCTAATCTTCTCCCTGCCCCTAAAAACCTCTCATAAATGAAAAATGAAAAAATAAAAAAATAAAAAATAAAAACCATTCAAAAACTGCATGGATCCAGGCCCATAAGTTCCATAAGACACCTAAAATAAATTTAATAAACAAAATAAATAAATGAAAAAATAAAATAAAATTCAGAAAAATAAAAATGAAAAAAAAAAATAGAAAAATCTTGGTTCCTGTGATGGGGGTTTCAGGTCTTTGGGGTTTTTATGGATCCATTTCCAAACGGCTTTTCCCAAGACTTGCTCCTTCTGGCAGGCACTGGCTCCTGCCTTTCCTCTTTAGAACTAAATGACACAACACTCATGGATGCAATTACTGCTGAGAGCTCAATGCTTCCAGCAAGCCTGGCTAACACTGGGCAAAGAATGCCAGAGATTTTAAGGAGAATCTCACAAAAAACAATGGCCTTAAATAAGTCAATAAATGGCCTTCAATAAAGAGCCAGTTGTTTTCTTCCAGGGAATAAGACTAAACAATGCATTTTTTTCCCGTGCTAATGATGACAAAGTCCATCCTTCAGTGCCCTGAATGCTGGGGCTTAGGGAAAGAGCCTGGGAAGGTGTTTGGTTTTGTTTCTTTTAATGCAAAGAATATGGGCAGACAAAAAGGATTTTCTAAACTTGCCTCCTGCTTAGGTACACAGATACAGAACAAAAGGAGGGACAGATTAGCCCAGCACATTTCAAGCAGCAATGTGGATATTTTCCCTGCTCATTGAATCAGTAGCTAGTCTGCCCCCAAAGTTACAGGGCTTGGGATCAAATTACTACTGGGATAATCAGTGATGTGATCCTTTCCCAGCTCTGCAGAACAGTTCCCTTGCCCTCTTTCTGCCTCTGCTTTCCCATCTACACAGGTGATCATTTCCTTTCTCTTTTCCTCTGAAAACAGGAGACTAACCTCAAGAGAATTACTTTTTTTGGATCAAAGATAATGCATCAGACAAACTATTTGTGGCTATTAAACAAGGGAAACTTTAAGACAGAGGTGCTGTTTGTCTTCTTTTTCATCCAAAGGATAATGAACCCTCAGGTCCTTTTTTCCAAGTTCATCAATAAGGTCTGGAAGTGCATTGAGCATGAGGGAAGACACCACTCTAATGCTGTTCTGCAGGGCCAAGATCATGCTGGACAATTAAATCCCCTTTCATCAGTCCAGGGGAGGGATCTGCCACTGAGTTATCTCCCATCCTCTTGGTGGGACAGATCACAGGCAGAAAAGGGCAGCCTGCCAGGGAGGGATGGCTCTTGCTCTTTACAATTGTCAGTGACCTGTCACCAGGCTTTCTTTTTGCCCATTTGCTCTGAATTTCACAGGAGATTCTTGACCTCATTAGAAGACTGAAGACCTGTCTTGAGACTGGGCTTGGTGGGAAATTGAAGCAGACCCAAGGAATATTCCATTAAAACAAATGGATCACAGAAAAGCCCACTACACAATTCAACCTGAAGAGAACTCAGTGGCTGTGAACAAGCCAGCAGTGTTGCAATGATGATGCCATTGCTGCAGGATGCATTTGGGAGCACTGAGAGAGCAGGAATTCATTTATTCCCCCTTTTTGTCAGCATGAATTCCTCTCCTGGGTAACACCAGCCAGGACATGGGAGCCATCCAGCAACCTCAGCTGTCCCTCCCTCCCAAGGGCCTGGGGGAAGGAGCAGCAAGGAGCCCACACAGCAGGAGTGGGGCAGGGAGAGCAGGACAGCCAAAGCTCTCAGTGCTGATGGGGGCAGCTGAGCCAATTGTCACATTTTGGACATCTTATCTGCCTGCTCTGCCCACCAAACAGTCCAGCAACAGGCAAGCTGGCATCAACCATGCCTGCTCCAGAGCTGAATCCATCTGAGCCATTCCCTGAGTTGCCCCAGAAGGAGCTCCAAAGCCAAACCTCACCTCTGTTGTCACCTTATGGCAGGGGTTCCATACTGCTGTCTCCTTATCACAAAAGTTCCAAACCTTCCTGGTGGTTCCCATGGACAGCTCCTCACAGCACTGACTCTTTCTCCTACACAAAGCAGCCAAATGACTCCAGGGCCCTTCTCATCCACCCCCCCCCACTCTTTTATAGCATCTTCTTCTCCTTGCTTTCAGCTGTGGCCTGGTAAAGTCAGGTCTGCTCCTAATCTTTGATAATTGGCCCAGCTGCAGCTCCTTAGGGCTGAGATTACTTTCTACACTCTCTTTATTTTCTTCTGTTCTATCCCCCTGCATACCTACAGGCAGGGTTGAGGGTTTTTTCCTTCCTGACAATTCAGAGGGCAACAAGGCTGAGATTTTTCCTGTGGGTGGTCACTGAATCTGGGCCATGCCCAACCTGCCCTTCCCTCCCTGCACATGGACAGAGGAGTTGGCAGCACACAGCTCCCCTCAGCCCATGGTGATCTTCAGAAACACCTTTGTGCTGACCATGCCCAGGGGCTGAGCCCTCTGGGGCTCACCCAGTGCCCTCTTGGAACCCAGGGAATTCCTCTGGCTGCCCTGAAGGACTCCACACCCTGCCCGGGGGCTCAGAGACATTGGCACAGAGCCCAAGACCCCTGTGCCTTTGAGCTTGACCCATGGAAAAAAACAATTCCCAACCTTGTATGAGGATTTACAAGCCATGAAAGTTTAAGTAGAATGACAGTGATCTTATCACGGAGTGAAAAATAGATTTTTGAAGTTTTTAGAATGGGAGTTCAGGAGGCAAGATGCAGGAATCTGGGCATTTCCAGCCTTTCTCCTTCTCTTGGCCTCTATCTTATGCTGTGACGGTGGCACGTTTGGATTGCTGTAAGATAGAAACTCACTTACTAGCAAGGAAAACTCCTTCAAAAGCATTTTTTTCTATTTTTATCCTCTGAATGTCCAATTCCTTTTGCTAAATTTCTACACCAAGTCCTGGCTGGAGGAGTCTCCAGGCTGCTGCAGCCCTTCACCTGGGGCGGGATCATCCCTCACTGTCATGGGGGGAGCAATGGGGGTGATGGGCTCTGTGCAGGTGAGGGTCTCCTCCATGTGCTGCTGCTCCCTGGGCTGATCCAGCTGCTGCTGCCTTCCCCCACACCTGGATCAGGAGCCTGCCTGGGAAAATAACACTGCCAGTGCCCGTGCCAGCCACCGAGCCCTGCCATGGCCCTTGCACACAGGACATCCTGCCCAACAAACTGCTCCACTCAGGTGATGTCAGACAACATCAAAATACATTCAAATGATGTGTTTTCCACATTCTGGCAGAATCATGGCCATACAGTCCACATGTTGGAGGCAGACTGCTGTTGGCAGAATGGGGAAGCCCCAGCAGCTGCTCTCCCCATGGCTGGATGGCCACAGCAGCAGAGGCAAGTCTCCAACCATGCCCACTGCTCTGGGACCCAGTGCTGTGGGGCTTGTTCCCACTGAACTCAGGCTGCTGCTGCAGCAGCCACAGCACTTCACACATTTGATAGCAAAGAGTTGGAATGGCACACAGGACTTGCCCCAAGAGCTACAAAAATTTTAAAAAAGGGAGGGGGCAGAGGGTTGGAATAGTCAGTTCCTTTTAAATACAAGCATACCTGGATTTAAGCAGGGACACTGGGCTAATCATACTGGGGCTGGTTTCTAAGCCTTGTCTCTAGCAATTCCCACCAGTCTACAAGCATTTTTCACTACAAAGGGGTAGATAAGATTTTACAACACATCCATGAACAAGTCTGAGCCAGAAGTCAAAGCACAAGACAAATACTCCCAAATCTGCCACCTCTGGGGAAAGGAAGCAGAAAAGCAGGTGAAACAAGTGCCCTTGCAGCTGAATTGCCTGCATTTATCCCATGGTCCAACCCTCCTGTACAAAAGCACCTCAATCCATCCCACAGCTTAAGATCAAGGAATAAAAGTGTTTTGAGAGCATTTAAAGCCTGATTCCTATTACTTTCAAGGAGAGGTTTTAAAATCCCTTAAAAACACAAATGCAGGTCTATTTGGGACTGCATCCTTCAAAACTGGAATGGAGGTTTAGAATTGCAGGACCGTTCCCATTGGAAAAGACCTTTAGGATCATCGAGTCCTTCCAATAACCTGAGACCCCTGACACTGCCAAGGCCACCACTAAAGCATGACCCAGGACAGGATGCCATTGGCCTTCTTGGCCACCTGGGCACACCTGGCTCACCTTCAGCCACTGCCAACCAGCACCCCAGATCCCCTTTTGCTGGGCAGCTTTCCAGCCCCTCTGCCCCCAGCCTGTGGCCTTCCATGGGGCTGCTGTGGCCCAAGGGCAGGATGGGGCACTTCACCTTGTTGAACTCAGGCAATTGGCCTCAGCCCATGATCCAGCCAGTCCAGATCTCTCTGCAGAGACTTCCTGCCCTCCAGCAGATCAACACTCCCACCCAGCTTGGCATCATCTGTAAACTGCCTGAGGTGCCCTTGATCCTCCCCTCCTCATCACTGACAAAGATGTGAATCACAACTGCCCCAGTGCTGAGCCCTGGGGAACACCACTTGTGACCAGGCACCAGCTGGATTTAATTTCACTGAATTCCACCACTCCCTGGGCCCAGCCATCCTGACAGTTTTTACCCAGGGAAGAGTGCATTCAGTTCTTCAGTCTTTTCCTCAACCTTTGTTCCGTGTTTCCCCCCACGTCCAGGAGAAGACAGAGATTCTCCTTAGACCTCCATTTGTGGCTGATGTATTTATAGAAATGTATTTATCCTCTTTGCAATCTTCTAGGAAGAACTTCTCAACAGTGAGGCAGGTGAGGCACAGGAAACAAAAGCTAAAATGCAAAAATGCCAAAAGATTTTTAGAAGAATCTCAGAAAAAAAAAATGCCCATAAATAAAATCAATAAATGGCCTTCAATAAAGTGCCAGTTGTTCTCTTCCAGGAATAAGACTAAACAATCTAATTTTTTCTGTGCTAATGATGTCAAAAGTCCATCCTTTGTTTGCCCTGAATAATTGGGGCTTAAAAAGGAAAAAGCCTGGGAAGGGTTTGGTTTGTTTCTTTTAATGCAAAACAATATGAGCAGACAAAAAGGATTTCCTTAACTTGACTCCTGCTGTTTTTATACACAGATACAGAACAGAAGGAGGGACAGATTTGCCCAGCACATTTCAAGCAGCCATGTGGATATTGTCCCACTCAGTGAATCATTAGCTCGTCTGTCCCCAAAGTTACAGGACTTGGGATCAAATTACTACTGACCTGAATCATCCTTTTCCTGAATGATCCTTTCCAGAATCTGCAGAACAGTTCCCTTGCCCATTTTTTCTTTTCCTTGCATTGACACAATTCAGAGGTATTTCATTATTTAAAATCCTCAATTGAATGAAAACAGAAAAACCTCAAAAAATTAAATTTTTTTGGAAGATAATTCATCAGACAAACTATTTGTGGCTATTAAACAAAGGAAACTTGGAGACATAGGAGCTGTTTATCTTCTTTGTCATCAAAAGGATAATGAATCCTCAGGTCCTTTTTCCAAGTTTATCAATAAGGTATGGAAGTGCATTGAACATGAGGGAAGTCATCACTCTCTGTGCTGCAGTAGAACCATGACCACGCTGGTAAATTTTATCCCTTTCATCAGTCCAGGGAGGGATCTGCCACTGAGTTATCTCCCATCCTCTTGGTGGGACAGATCACAGGCAGAAAAGGGCAGCCTGCCAAGGATGGCTCTTGCCCTTTACAATTGTCAGTGACCTGTCATTGCTGTTTTTTTTTTGCTCTGAATTTCACAGGAGATTCTTGACCTCATTAGAAGATAGAAGAACTGTCTTGGGACTTGGGACTTGTTAGAAATTGAAGCAGACCAAGGAATATTCCATTAAAACAAATGGATCACAGAAAGCCCACTATTCAATTCAACCTGAAGAGAACTCAGTGGCTGTGAGCAAGCCAGCATGATTGCAATGATGATGCCATTGTTGCAGGATGCATTTGGGAGCACTGAGAGAGCAGGAAAAAAAATTTATTCCCCTTTTGGATAGCATGAATTCTCAGTGGGGGAACACCAGCCAGGTGTTGGGAGCCATCCAGCAACCTCATTGGGAGCCCTCCCTCCCATTTATCCTGGGGAGGAGCAGCAAGGAGCCCACACAGCCGGGTGGGTTTATTAGAAAAGGACAGCCAAAGCTCTCAGTGCTGATGGAGCAGCAATGAGCCAATTATTACTGCTGGACATCTTATCTGCCTGCTCTGCCCATGGTGCTCAGTCCAGCAACAGGGCCAAGCTGGCATCTGGCTTATCTGCAACCATGTCTGAATCATCTGAATTCCCAAGCCCCAACCATGTCTGCAGCCCCATGCCCCCAGGAGGGCTCCAAAGCCAAACCTCACCTCTGTTGTCACCTTATGGCAGGGGTTCCAATACTGCTGTCACCTTATCACAAAAGTTCCAAACCTTCCTGGTGGTTCCCATGGACAGCTCCTCACAGCACTGACTCTTTCTCCTACACAAAGCAGCCAAATGACTCCAGGGCCCTTCTCACCCACCCACCCCACTCTTTCATAGCAACTTCTTCTCCTTGCTTTCAGCTGTGGCCTGGTAAAGTCAGGTCTGCTCCTAATCTTTGATAATTGGCCCAGCTGCAGCTCCTTAGGGCTGAGATTACTTTCTACACTCCCTTTATTTTCTTCTGTTCTGTTCTATCCCCCTGCATACCTACAAGCATGGTTTAGGGTTTTTTCCTTCCTGACAATTCAGAGAGCAATGAGCCTGAGATTTTTCCTGTGGGTGGTCACTGAATCTGGGCCATGCCCAACCCGCCCTTCCCACCCTGCCCATGGACAGAGGAGTTGGCAGCACACAGCTCCCCTCAGCCCATGGTGATCTTCAGAAACACTTTTATGCTGACCATGCCCAAAGGGCTGAGCCCTGCCTGGGGCTCACCCAGTGCCCTTTTGGAACCCAGGGAATTCCTCTGGCTGCCCTTGAGGACTCCACACCCTGCCCGGGGGCTCAGAGACATTGGCACAGAGCCCAAGACCCCTATGCCCTGGATCTTGACCCATGGAAAAACAATTCCCAACCTTGTATGAGGATTTACAAGCCATGAAAGTTTAAGTAGAATGACAGTGATCTTATCACGGAGTGAAAAATAGATTTTTGAAGTTTTTAGAATGGGGTTCAGAAGGCAAGATGGAGGAATCTGGGCATTTCCAGCCTTTCTCCTTCTTCTTCTTGGCCTCTATCTTATGCTGTGACGGTGGCACTTTTGGATTGCTTTAAGGTAGAAACTCACTTACTAGCAAAGAAAACTCCTTCAAAAGCATTTTTTTTCTATTTTTATCCTCTGAATATCCAATTCCTTTTGCTAAATTTCTACACCAAGTCCAGGCTGGAGGAGTCTCCCGGCTGCTGCAGCCCCTTCACCTGCGGCGGGATCATCCCTCGCTGTCATGGGGGGAGCAATGGGGGTGATGGGCTCTGTGCAGATGAGGGTCTCCTCCATGTGCTGCTGCTCCCTGGGCTGATCCAGCTGCTGCTGCCTTCCCCCACACCTGGATCAGGAGCCTGCCTGGGAAAATAACACTGCCAGTGCCCGTGCCAGCCACCGAGCCCTGCCATGGCCCTTGCACACAGGGCGTCCTGCCCAACAAACTGCTCCACTCAGGTGATGACAGACAACATCAAAATACATTCAAATGATGTGTTTTCCACATTCTGGCAGAATCATGGCCATACAGTCCACATGTTGGAGGCAGACTGCTGTTGGCAGAATGGGGAAGCCCCAGCAGCTGCTCTCCCCATGGCTGGATGGCCACAGCAGCAGAGGCAAGTCTCCAACCATGCCCACTGCTCTGGGACCCAGTGCTGTGGGGCTTGTTCCCACTGAACTCAGGCTGCAGCAGCCACAGCACTTCACACATTTGATAGCAAAGAGTTGGAATGGCACACAGGACTTGCCCCAAGAGCTACAAAAATTTTAGAAAGAGGGAGGGGCAGAGGGGGTGGAATAGTCAGTTCCTTTTTAAATACAAGCATATCTGGATTTAAGTAGGGACACTGGGCTAATCATACTGGGGCTGGTTTCTAAGCCTTGTCTCTAGCAATTCCCACCAGTCTACAAGCATTTTTCACTACAAAGGGGTAGATAAGATTTTACAACACATCCATGAACAAGTCTGAGCCAGAAGTCAAAGCACAAGACAAATACTCCCAAATCTGCCACCTCTGGGGAAAGGAAGCAGAAAAGCAGGTGAAACAAGTGCCCTTGCAGCTGAATTGCCTGCATTTATCCCATGGTCCAACCTTCCTCTACAAAAGCACCCCAATTCAAACCCACAGCTTAAGATCAAGGAATAAAAGTGTTTTGAGAGCATTTAAAGCCACATTCCTAGTACGTTCAAGGAGAGGTTTTAAATTCCTTAAAAACACAAATGCAGGTCTATTTGGGACTGCATCCTTCAAAACTGGAATGGAGGTTTAGAATTGCAGGACCGTTCCCATTGGAAAAGACCTTTAGGATCATCGGGTCCTTCCAATAACCTGAGACCCCTGACACTGCCAAGGCCACCACTAAAGCATGACCCAGGACAGGATGCCATTGGCCTTCTTGGCCACCTGGGGACACCTGGCTCACCTTCAGCCACTGCCAACCAGCACCTCCAGGTCCTCTTTTGCTGGGCAGCTTTCCAGCCCCTCTGCCCCCAGCCTGTGGCCTTCCATGGGGCTGCTGTGGCTCAAGGGCAGGATGGGGCACTTCACCTTGTTGAACTCAGGCAAGTGGCCTCAGCCCATGATCCAGCCAGTCCAGATCTCTCTGCAGAGACTTCCTGACCTCTGGCAGATCAACATTCCCACCCAGCTTTGCATCATCTGTAAACTGCCTGAGGTGCCCTTGATCGTCCCCTCCTCATCATTGACAAAGATGTGAATCACAACTGGCCCCAGTGCTGAGCCCTGGGGAACACCACTTGTGACCAGGCACCAACTGGGTTTAATTTCACTGAATTCCACCACTCCCTGGGCCCAGCCATGCTGACAGTTTTTACCCAGGGAAGAGTGCATTCAGTTCTTCAGTCTTTTCCTCAACCTTTGTTCCTTTTTTCCCCCCACGTCAAGGAGAAGACAGAGATTCTTCTTAGCCCTCCATTTGTTGCTGATGTATTTACAGAAACATTTTTACTCTCTTTGCAATTTTCTTGGAAGAAATTCTCTACAGTGAGGCAGGTGAGGCACTGGGAGCAAGTTGCCCAGAGGAGCTGTGGATGCCTAAAGAAGGGCGTTAGCTGAGCATGGCTCAACCTCTCTCAGAGGTGAGGTTAGATCTGAGCTGCTCTCTGCTGGGAGGAAGGGTCTTGTGGCAGCCCAGAGAGGCTGTGCACATTGCCAGGGAACAGCTCTGCCCTGCATGTGGCCCCTGTAAGGAGCTGTGCTGCTGCCAGTGCCCCTGGAGCTGCAGGGCTGCTGAGCTGTGGGGCAGGGAGAGGAGCAGGAGGGTGCATGTGCAGCTGAGCCATTGCTGGAGAGCACAGGGCTCTGGGCTCCCTGCTGTCCCAGGGCAGCCCAGAGGCCAGGCTGTGCCTATGGGAGCTCTGGGCAAGTGGCTCAGGGCTTTCCCCTGGCCTGCCTCAAATATCTGCCAGCAGGAGCATGATTCTGTATGCAGCTGTTTTGAAGCTTCCAAGGAATCTGTCCCATGCAATATGGAGCTTCAGATGCTTTAGGTATGCATTGCAGCCTCTGTTATACTTTGTGTCTCCCTTTTGCAGATCTGACTGGCTACAGTCTTACCAAAGTTTGCTCTGGACACTTCCAATGCTTTCCCTTGCCTCCCATCCAGAAGAGCTCTCTATCCTCCAAGCACAGGAGGAAGCTGCTGCAGTCTGAAGAGTGTCACAAGGATAGGATTTATGTGTTGGGCTTCATGGTTTCATGGCTACAGATGGATTTATATTCTGATATTTAGATGTAGTTTTGAATAAATGTTT
>JALJVW010000953.1:0-17877 GCA_024865655.1 Emberiza elegans | reverse complement strand
GTTCCTAAAACCAAATTTTGAGTATTTGAAAATGCACAATGTAAAGGATGGCCAGCACCGTGGATGCTCCAGCAGGCTCTGATTGCTCTCAACCACCCTCTTCTTACAACCTCCTTCCCAATATCTCCTTCTCCCCATCTCTTTCTCCTCCAGGGCTGCCCTGGCCACAGGAGCACACCTGATTGTTAACTTTATGCTTCTCTGCAAGTGGTCAAGAACTTTCTCTGAGTTTGGCAGGGAGGGAGGTGGCACTGGCAGCATAATCCCAACACAGCCATGCTAAGCTCATCCCCGAATCATGGCCCTACACTTACCACCTCACTGCCACTTTGAGTACTCCCTGCAGCCCCAGGAAATTCCTCTGACTGCACGGAGCTCCGCTCAGCAGCACTCCTTCAGAGGCATGCTGTGACTCTGCCAGCACCTTGGAGAAGAGGAGGAAGGAAACTCTTAGACCACTGCATCAACTAACTCTCAGGAAAAGAGTTAATTGGTGACTTGTTGCACCCGTAAATTAGCAGCCTATGAGAAGCTTCTCCGGGAGCATCCAGCACTGTACTCCTGCTCCCTCATGGCCCTTTGTACTTTTTGTAAAATGTAAGACTTTAGAGAGAGGGTTTTCCAGAGGAATATTACACCCGAAGGACAGTTGCAGGGTGGTCAGACTGTCCAGGGACTGCTGGTACACACCTTCTGACAAGAGCATTGTATAAAATAACCCTTAATAATTTCCAACTAACACTGTTCAGTAGGGTGGATGTGCACGTATGTTCTTCTCCAGCAAAACCTGCTCTGCACAAGTGACAAGGTTGCGAGGGACATTGACAGGCTGGAGAGGTGGGTCTATGTGGGCATCAAGAATTTCAACAAGGCCAAGTACAAGTTTCTACACCTTGTAGAAGGTCAGGGCAATCCTAGACATGTCCACAGGTTGGGTGGAGAAGTGATTGGGAGCACTGAGGGAGAAGGACTTGGGGTGTTGGTTGATGAAAACTCAACGTGAACCAGCAGTGAGCGCTCACAGCCCAAAATGCCAAACAAATCTTGGGCTGCATCCAAGCCCCATGGCCAGCAGGTCAAAGGAGGAGATTCTACTCCTCTGCTCTGCTGGGAGAAGCTACATGCTGTGCTGTATCCAGGGCTGGGGTCGCCAAAATTTGAAGGGCATGAAACTGCTGGAGCAAGTCCAAAGGAAGGCATGAAGTTGATAAGGATATTGGAGCACCTTCCAGGGTGAAAGTTTGGACTATTCAGCCTGGAGAGGAGAAGGTTTTGTAGAGACCTCAAAGAAGGTCCCAGTATCTGAAGGGGCCTACAGGGAAGCTGGAGATGGATCCAGGAACTGTAGCAATAGGACAGGGAGCAATGGCTTCAGACGGAAAGAGGGGAAATTTAGGTTAGATATTAGGAAGAAATTCTTTGTTGTGTGTGTGGTGAGCTGCTGGAACAGGCTGTCCAGAGAAGCTGTGGCTGCCCCATCCCTGGAAGTGTTCAAGGCCAGTTTGCATAGGTGTCTAAGTAACCTAGTAGAAAGTGTCCCTGCCCATTTCCGGGGTTTGGAACTAGATGATCTTTGACGTCCCTTCCAACCCAAAGCATTCCATGATTTTATGATTCTGTTGTCTGACAGTAGATTTTTACTCCATGGTCTCTCTTCACAAGAGAGATGGAAAGCAAGACTATTTTCCTATGTGCAAAATATACTGTCCCTGCTATTTATCTCCACTCTGCAAGAGGAAATACCAGGCAATGAGTTTTTTTTACTGAGGAGAGATTTAAATCAATATAAATGGCAGGGAGTGTGCCCAGTTATTTGGACCAAAAGGCAAGCTGCATGCTCAGGTGATGTAAATCACCATAGTTCTGTTCAGGTTAAATATTCACTGCTCAGATCCACCAATCTGATCCAGAGAAGGGATAAGTTTCAGAACTGGTTATTATTTATTTGAAGTCAATTACTGGTTATCAATTCATGTGTATCTAACAGAAGACCGCATAATTTATTTTAATCTCATCGGCATAATAAATCTTAATCTCTGTATATGAATTTCTTTGTTGCAATGCTTTTCTTTTCTGTTGAAGCTGTAAAGTAATTGGAACAAGGATGTTTTTATAGCCTGGATATGCATATACCTACACGTATTTTTTGGCATTTCACGTATTTTTAAATCAAAAACTCTGATGTGAAAAATAAAAATATATTAGAATATATTAAAAGAAGTTCTGTCTTCCAGATGCAAGCTCAGGGTAAGGAACCTCTTCTGAGTACTGAGTTTATCCCAACCATGCATAACATCACTATTGTAGGACTTGGGAATACAGAGAAAATCAAATAGGTCCTCAAATGCTGTTCTTTTTTTGGCATTCATCCTGAAACTCCAAAATACATTTTCCTCAAAAAATTGATTGATCAAAATAGGAAAATATGAAATCAAAGGAATAGTCTCCTGAGATTACAATATGAATTAATAATGCTCTTATTGTATCAGTTGTCTGAGATGGCCTGATTTTATACCACCACTTCTTAAGACTGCTTTAACTAAGCAAACACCAGAGAAGATTCATTTACAGGATAGAAGAAAATTATTCATTAAAAACATACGGGGAAGCGTTACTTATGAACTCTCCTAAAGTCAACAGTGATTACGAGCATCTGACATCAATTAGGAATGCAACATCATGCTGCCAATCTGAAACTTTAGTATCTAAAAGTGCATTTAGAAATAGCTTGACAGCATCTCTCTGTGTCAAACAACTTGATATATCAGTATGCCTTCTGGTTAGGAGCCAAAACTCATAGGTTGGGAGAATGATTCAATTTCATTGTCTAAGAACTGATGAAAGAGAAAAGCCAGCAGAATACAGCAGCTACAGTGGGTAGTAATGAATAGAAATTTAAACTCAGTGAAGTGTTTAGCAGTTAAACTGCAGTACAACCGTGCAGTAGAAGAACTTTCTGGAGTAAAGGAACTAGTACATAAGGAGATAAAAACCTTTGGGTTGCTTCTATTTGTTTGAGGTTTTGGGGTTTTGGGGTGTTTTTTTGCTATTGTTGGGAGTTTATTCTGTTTGGGTTTATGTTTTCAATTTTTTTTTTTTTTTTTTTTTTTTTTTTTTTTGTCTGTCGTTGTTGTTTTGTTTTGTTTGACTTACTTTCACTCACACATTATTCAGGAAAGAGCAGGCTATCTTGAATTAACATTCAGAAAATCTGGCACGGTGAATACTTTTACCAGAAGCGCAAAAATCCTGCACAACTGATCAGCACGAGCTGTTGCAGAAGACCAGAGCTCAGTGTGATAAAAAAAGTGCGCAGCAATGAGACCAGGATATTCTCTGTTCACTTCCTGTGCTATAATGAGTACTGGGTATCTCTCTCAGTTAGACAGAATAATTTTTTTACTTCTATAAATAATAGTGTTTTCAGAATGGCTTTTTCACCTTTTTTTTTTCATGAAGGATATTTGTCTTTCTGGACAGGAAAGAGATATGCAACTCATTCAACACCAAATATCCTATAAATATTATGTTAAGATTAGATATTGAGGGAAAAAAAATGTCTTTTCTGAAAGGGTTGCTTGGCGCTGGAACCGTCCTCCCTGGGAAACAGTGGAATCCTTATCCCTGGAAGCGTTCACAAAGAGTGTTGATAGGGACATGGTTTAGCAGTGAACTTGGTGTCACTAAATTAATAGTTGGGCTTGATCTTAGTGGCCTTTTCCAACCTTATGCATTCTGTGATTCGAAAGAATGAGAAATAGGAAAATTTGCAGAGAGCTTCACAAATGTTGCAAGACAGTCATGGCCATGCCCAAGACAAAAAAATAGGTAAAGGTTCTGACAGGCTCCAACTAGAAGATGTGCCTGCTAACCAGTTTTATTAGTCCTCCTGAAAAAAACAACAAGGGCTACCAATTATATTTACAGAAAAACATTTTCTTGCAATGCATATAACCATAATCATTGCAAAGACACAGAAGCCACATCAAGATTATTAGTCATTAAATGGATTAAGAGAGATGTGTGTACAGTGAATAAAATTAAGTGTATGGAAAATGAAATACAATGTTAAACAGAACACTAATGCTGATTCAACTAAACTCTGTATAATGAAGAATGAAGAAAACACATGCTGAAAAGAAACATTAAGAACCTACAGAAATTCTAAAAAGGTAAAAGAGTTGAGAAAGACTATTTGTATAGCTAAAGTGTGTCTGCACAATATGATGTGAAAAGGATTTACTGTACTTTTTGTTGACATTGCTTAGGAAACTGGAACAAGGTTAGTGTGTTAGGGACAGATCTAGAAAATGCTGCCGGCTGAAACTTGTGTGTTTCTACATGAATGTTTCTACGGTTCTTTTAAAGATGTGCTTGGAAGCCACATCTGTGCCCGACGGAAAGATCTGCCCAGCATGCACTTCCCCTCTGCAGCTCCTACCTGAGTGTCAGGCAGCAATGCTGAAAGGAAATGGACTTCCCAAGACTTCAAGAAGTTGAGGAGCAGAGCAAGGCGACATCTGCATTAATGCAGCTTCTGCATTTCATCACTGACTAAGTGACGTTTCTCCAGTGAGTGTGTGCTCTTGATGAGGCCATACAGAGGAAACCATCATCTTTCTGAGCACATTTTCATAATTGCCTTTAATTAAGAATTTTTCCTTTCTGTGATACCTGCCATTCTGTGGGCAGAAGTTAGATAATGTTTTGTTCCCTCTTAGATTGAAACAAGAAGACAGATGAGGTCAACAGCAATATCCATTAATGTCAATTATTCAATATTTGCAATCTTGAACGTGCTAGATTACCAAGTGGTATTTCATGCCTGTAAGTGACTGTTTGTTTCAGTGACTACCAGGACCCCACCTAGGACATTGTTTAAAAGCTTTTCTATCAATGGAAAGCTAAAAATCATGAAATTAAAAATGGGGGTTTTTGACAAGTTTCTGAAACCTAATTTTAAGATATGCTTAATCATAAGCCCTTTTATTTTTCAGACATCTAAGATATTAAAGTTAG
Source organism: Emberiza elegans (assembly GCA_024865655.1). Taxonomy (NCBI): domain Eukaryota; kingdom Metazoa; phylum Chordata; class Aves; order Passeriformes; family Fringillidae; genus Emberiza; species Emberiza elegans. The sequence goes on along the minus strand of JALJVW010000953.1, from coordinate 12,858 downwards.
CTCTTTCAGTAGTTGTGAAAATTATTTTATAACTGGTTTTGGGATCATATTGTCTTTCAGAGGTACATTTGTACTCACTTACTTATCTCATCTGCCCTTTATTTTTAAAATGCATTTTATAGTTGTGAGAATTGAAGTTCAAAATAAAATCTTTCCTCTACATAACAACACATGAAAAGACCATTTATTTCCACTTATTGTTTATTCAGAAACAATCCAAATATTGATAAGAGCTGAGATATGATGACAAATGAGATGAGAGAAAAATCACTCCCAGCTGACAGTTTTGAACTTTGCTAATTTTCAGCAGAGTTTATAGTATTGCTAATTAACATAATGGGATGGGTAAAGAGCACTCAAAAGTTACTTGTTTTCCATGGTGATGGCTGTAATATTCCCAATTCCTAGAATGACTAAACACCTGGGTGAAAGAGCAGTTGTAAGTGCAAAAAGAGGAAGAAAGCAGAACTAAGGGTCCTGAATTCAACCACGAGGCCAGGTTGCAGAAATGGGGATTGTTCAGCCTGGAGAACAGATAGATTAGGCATGACCTAATGGTGGCCTTCCACTGGTCTCCTAAAAGGCGCCTACAGGAGAGATGCAGGGACACTGCTTAGATATAGGCAACAAGAGACGCTAAAGACGAAGATACGGAGCTCGCCCGAGCTAAGCGCCGCTCCTTGGCTTCTTTCGGCAGGAGCCGCGCCCGAGCACACCGCGACCGGCACAGTGCTCTGCGACCGGCACAATGCTCTTTGCGCGAAGAAGCCGCTTCTTCACCTCCGGGAGCCGGAGAGAGCGGCACCTTCCGAAAAGGTGAACAACCAAGCCAAGCCACACTGGGATTGTGTGCACTGCTTGCAAACTGATAGAAAACAGTACCTTACCACTCTCCTGCCATTCCATTCACACTAACATTCCAATGCAAGTAGTTTTGGACAACTGCTTTTGCTTTGCTAGTGGTAGGTTACAAGATCAGCAGCACCTTTGCAGCTTCCTGGGTTTTGATGTGGCAGCCACATGCTGCTCTCCGTCCTCCTCAGATCCACCACTTCAACCTGAGACAGGAAAGATCAAAATCTTGTGAAGTCTCTCAGCAATGTAACAGTTGATGTTATGAATGTTCCATTCTTCCACTTTTGAGGAATTCAAAAATTCATGCCTTGGTACCATTCAACTGCTTTCAAGCATCTAGACAAATTCAGCTGTGGTAACAGACAGCAACTTATCCCAGGGAAAAGTCTCCAATCCCATGACAAGGAACATCAAAGAAAAACCCTATTCTAGCAAAACTGAGCAAAACGCTCAAATATATACTGATCCAGAACTTCCTTAGGTAGGATAATGCACACTTTGCTACTTCTGGGAAGGCTCGTGTCCCTTATCCCTTTTGCCACACAGTCTGCCTGACACAATGGCAGGGATGAGATATCTGGGAATTCCAACCGAGAAGGCCAAGTGCAGCTATTGATTCACTCCACTTTGGGATGGATAAAGCACAGTTCCGAAATAAGAGGGACAATTTTTTCTCCTTATCCTTGCTTGTCTGGCCTCCATAGAGTTGGTCACCATTCCAATGAGGTGAAACCTAACCCCCAGTATTTCTGTCCAAATTTGTGCTTCTTTGTCTGTCATCAACTGCATGCTCTGTCTAAACCACATCTCTATAGAAATGTATTAGAAGAAAATTGGAAGAAGTTTTTTCTTTCCTTCACCCACATAAACTTTGAAAATTTTCTAAACCACATCAACTCTTCAAACCATTGGTATAAGATAATTGCTTAAAGAAATCTTTGAGAAAAAAAAACCTATTCTTTCCTTTAGCATGTTGTTGATTTTTTTTATCACTCTCCAGTTTACAACCTGAACCCAGGTAATCTGAGAAGCTTACTTATTAGTAGGAAAAATAGAAAACCTGTGCAAATTCAGGTTCTGAACCTTTCTGTATGTCTATGAAGAGGTTGATATGTGGGATGGTTCTTCCAAGGGCTCCAATAGGTGTACATCTGACTTCAAGTCCTGTAGCCACCTTATATCATAGGGGTGGTTGGGGTGGAATGCTTTGTATGGAGTTTTTACAAATTCTAACAAAATTTTTGTGTGACCTGAAAGAAAACGAGAACTTTGCAAGAGAACAGCAGTGCTTAAGCCCAGAAAGTACAACCAAAATGTGTCTAACCTTTCAAAAGGTCTTTTGGGGGTAGAAGACAGATATTAATGACCTTAAAAGTAGATGTAGAAAGACTTGTCTTTTGGAAAAACTTTGTGGAAACTGCCTAGTTAAAATAAATAAATAAATAAATAAAACCAAAAAAAATCCCCCAAAATACTCAAACAAACAAAAGAGAACCAAAGGAAAAGGAAAAAAAAAAAAAAAAAAATCAAAAACCCCAAACAAAACAAAAAGCCAAACCAAAGAAAAAACAAAAACCCCAAAACCCCAAAACCAACCAAACACAAAACAAACAACCAAAACCAGTTAAATTCTTTTTTTTCTGTGAAACAGCTGTACTTCATAGTATCTCCATGGGCACTCCTTATAATGTGGACATTCTCTGATTGCTGCTGGGTTGTTCACTGCAAGCAATATAGATTCTCCACTAGCTTTCACATAAAACAGTGTTAGGTAGGTTGGAAAGTATTTTTGGAATGAATAAAAACGCTCTGTATACCCGCAACGATTAGGAAAATATCAAAACTCAGCTCAATAGTAGGTTGATGAGCTACAACAAATGTGATGAGTATTTACTTTTGTTTTCTTTGAATGTTGTGCAATTGTAAACCAGAACTAATTTAAAATAGGTACAAAACCCAGGAAAAAGTAGATAAAGAAATATCAGCAAAATTTTAAAATGAAGCTTTGCGAGCCTTGAGAATTGAAAAGAGTTGTATTTCTAGAAAGATATCCCGTTTTCCTAAATTTGGATGTGAATTACCCTAAAAACCTCATTTCCATCTTTCTTTACATACTTCATTTAGACTAGGCTAGGCTCTGGGTAGGCCTGTTTGTAGAAGTTTTGGTCCTGCTGCCAAGAAAATAATGTTGCTGGATGATCTTGAGGAAGGAGGAACTTGATAGTCTTGAGAGAAGAGGATGTGAACTAAGGAATGATGTGCCTGAGCACATCCCAGAAATCCCAAAAGATTGAGGATGCCAACCAAGCACGTGCTATTCCTCCCGATGTTTTAAAGTCTGGACCTGCCAAAACTCAATGCTCTCTTCATAACCACATGGAATGCACGTGATAGCCAGACAAAGGACACCTGCTCCCTGAAAAAGACAGGGATTGACTTCTATCAAAAGTAGTTGCCCACAGCAATATGAGTTTGTTCTGCCTTTCATGGTTTTTTTTCTTGTCATCAAATGGAACCAGAGAAAGTCAATCTCCTGCAGGATAAAATGGGATTAAGGTACTGCTGTTCTCCATCAGCTAAAGGATTTGGTACTACAGTTAAAGTTAAATGAGTCTAAAGTCCAGCTATTATCACTATCATATACCTGGAATTTAATTGAGGAAAAATGACATTGAAATTCACTTAAAAATTTCATTAAAAAAAACAAAAACAAAACTAAAACTATGAAAGGTCTATGAGATTGGTGAAAGTGACAGAGAGAAAATAACACCTGTTAGAACTGCAAATCTTGCATCACCAGTCACATTACTCTGGCCAAAATAGTATTTTTGTAGTCCTGAATTCTGAACAGCAAAATATCATCATCACAATGCCTGACCAGGGAGACTATATAAAAAATCAAATCAAATCAAATTTCAGGCTTAATTATAGCAATACAAATTAAAATGTATTGTCCTCTTTCATAGCCAAAGGCAATAAAGCATCACTTGAAGTGGCATTTATGAGAAAAAAACAGTTAGGTACTGTAATTTCAAATGAATAGGAGCAAGAAGAATTACTGAAACCCATTCTAATCCATTTTATAAAATAAAAATGTGGCATTGCTTCTTATATTTTTATTGCCTGATGATTTTAAAATTGCAGAACCAGTGTACCCATGTTTCTGTCGCAGTAAAAAAAAAGCATCAATATTGTTATACCTTCTCTGAGTGACTTGCTTAGACTGGAGCATGTGTTAATAAGCTTTTTATTAAGCGTATGCTAATCAACATATGATTATTGAATGGAACTCCATCAATCTTGCAGCCATTTTCTCTGTGAAAAAATGTTCTTTAGGACATGGCTGGGAGAGGAATTTGGAAAAGACAATCTGCAGAGTTTTAAAAACCTATTATTATTACCCCATTATATGTTTAAGAGTACTTTTTCTAGTTGATTTTTGTTGGTTTTTGTTTTTTCTTTTCTGTACACATATGAGGTAGTATTTGCAGAAAAGCAAATGATGCAAGACAAGCTACTTTCCAGTTTTATGGTATGTTGCTCCTCTCCAGATTTTCTGGCCACAGTCTTTCCTATTAAAAACCTCCATCTCTAGAGGAAAATGTAGAAGGCAAATGCCCATTAGAATTTTGCTGCCTGCTCTATCAAGTAGAGTCATTTAATTGCATCAAGTGACTATCTAACTGATGCACTAAAATGATAAAGCTCCAGTCGAGCCTCCATTTCACAAACATCTCTGTTGTTAATCACACACCCTTAATAAGATGGACCCTATATGTCTTTGCAAGATTTTTACACTGTTTGCCATTTTGGATTACATGAGATTGCACCAAAGTTTGAACATTGTTCAACTTTTCAGAATTTGAATCATTTTGTTGTTGAGTTGTTTTATCACTAGGAGTCCACTGTTTTCTTTTTATTACTTCACAGGAGTTAATATCAAAGAAACTTTCAATGAATGCTCTTTTGTGATGGAACTGAAATGAACAGAAAAGATACATTTGCTGTGTGACAGTGAATACTGTCACATTTCTTATGTCTACAATGTTCAGCATGAAATCAAGAACTGCCCACATCATGTATAACTAATCTAACAATTCTGCCCTTTTAACTGTTAGTTCACTACGTGCTGCATGTCTTGGCTGACTTTGAATTTTACACCAAGACTCGCCACTGCATCAGGAGGCTCTATAACCTGTTGGCTCTAGCAGACCAATTCCAGTGCTGAAGGTGTAGATGACTCCCATTCTTTTGAACACCAGGTGCCTGAATCCCACCTTACTCACAGTGCAACAGCAAAGCTAGGAACCCATAGAGCATTTTCTACTTAAAAGAGATGTCAGTCCTAAAGTTCTAGGCAGGGAATGACAGCATCACTCTCATGGTTAAAATTCAAGCTAGTTCTTAAAAGATGCACTTTTTTGGTAGTTATGATCAAATCTAAGTAGTACTGGAATTAACATAACAAGCCTCAGAAATTCAAAAACACTGAGACGAGGAAAACATGCAGCGTAAAATCTGCCTTGTAACAATATTTAATCAAAATCAATATGTTCATGTCAATTTTCACCAGTGCAGATTTAACCCTCTGTTAACATTGAGATGCTACAGCTTAAGCAGTGCTAAGTAGGAGCCTGCCTTTCCCACTTTGAAAGAGATAATCTCTATCCAGGTTGTACCATCATATGAATGGACCTGTGTAAACATTGACGCATCATTAATTGTAGGTGATGATTTTAGCCTTCTAATAGTCTTCTATAAAGCCAAGCAAAATAATGTCAGTCAGTGAAGTGAAACCTTTCTTTCATTTTCAAACCAAAGCCTTTGTTTGTAAAACAAAATTTACATGCATCACAGCAGTGGAGAGAAGTGCTTTTGAAAGGGTGAATTTTATCTGCTTGGAAAATATTTTTCCATGGAAAGCATTTTCTAGGTGATTTACAGTGCTTTTTCTTCAAAGCAGAACAAAATAAAAATGCTGAAGAGCTCATTATATTTCCAAAGTAGACTTCTTGAAGATGGGAGAAGTAAGGGGAAGAAATCAAATTTGATTCTCTAAAAAAATTACAGGGAGACGTTAAAAAATTTCCAGCAAAAGTCTCAGTAGCAATAACAAACTACACTCTCATCTCCAGCATAAGATTTGAGAGCAGGAGGAAGAAGGGTAATTTTTATGCCCAGCTACCTAGAAGGCTGTCATGGTCTAAAATACTCAGATCTCAACGAAGTACTCAGCTCTTAGTCACCCTCATCACAAAACATCTGTTATTCATGATTCTGCCTCATGATTTAGAAGCCAAATGGCTAGTAGGAGATTTAAGTACAGCCACTTGGATCTGGCTGACCAAATTTGAAAATTACTTCTGAAATTATACGTGTTTCTTCTGAGACCTTCCTTGTTAGAACTCACTCCTATAGACAGTCATCTGTTCTTCAGAAAATCTGAGTGATGTATAAAGAGTTTTGCAGAAGGTGGAAAACCCTTTTCCCTTAAGGTTTTAATCGAAAAGAGTAGTAGAATTCTTGTTCCTAAAAAACCAAATTTTGAGTATTTGAAAATGCACAATGTAAAGGATGGCCAGCACCGTGGATGCTCCAGCAGGCTCTGATTGCTCTCAACCACCCTCTTCTTACAACCTCCCTCCCAAGATCTCCTTCTCCCCATCTCTTTCTCCCTCCAGGGCTGCCCTGGCCACAGGAGCACACCTGATTGTTAACTTTATGCTTCTCTGCAAGTGGTCAAGAACTTTCTCTGGAGTTTGGCAGGGAGGGAGGTGGCACTGGCAGCATAATCCCAACACAGCCATGCTAAGCTCATCCCCGAATCATGGCCCCACACTTACCACCTCACTGCCACTTTGAGTACTCCCTGCAGCCCCAGGAAATTCCTCTGACTGCACGGAGCTCCGCTCAGCAGCACTCCTTCAGAGGCATGCTGTGACTCTGCCAGCACCTTGGAGAAGAGGAGGAAGGAAACTCTTAGACCACTGCATCAACTAACTCTCAGGAAAAGAGTTAATTGGTGACTTGTTGCACCCGTAAATTAGCAGCCTATGAGAAGCTTCTCCGGGAGCATCCAGCACTGTACTCCTGCTCCCTCGCGCGTCCTTTGTACTTTTTGTAAAATGTAAGACTTTAGAGAGGGGTTTTCCAGAGGAATATTACGCCGAAGGACAGTTGCAGGGTGGTCAGACTGTCCAGGGACTGCTGGTACACACCTTCTGACAAGAGCATTGTATAAAATAACCCTTAATAATTTCCAACTAACACTGTTCAGTAGGGTGGATGTGCACGTATGTTCTTCTCCAGCAAAACCTGCTCTGCACAAGTGACAAGGTTGCGAGGGACATTGACAGGCTGGAGAGGTGGGTCTATGTGGGCATCAAGAATTTCAACAAGGCCAAGTACAAGTTTCTACACCTTGTAGAAGGTCAGGGCAATCCTAGACATGTCCACAGGTTGGGTGGAGAAGTGATTGGGAGCACTGAGGAGAAGGACTTGGGGTGTTGGTTGATGAAAAAACTCAACGTGAACCAGCAGTGAGCGCTCACAGCCCAAAATGCCAAACAAATCTTGGGCTGCATCCAAGCCCCATGGCCAGCAGGTCAAAGGAGGAGATTCTACCCTCTGCTCTGCTGGGAGAAGCTACATGCTGTGCTGTATCCAGGGCTGGGGTCCCCAAAATTTGAAGGGCATGAAACTGCTGGAGCAAGTCCAAAGGAAGGCATGAAGTTGATAAGGATATTGGAGCACCTTCCAGGGTGAAAGTTTGGACTATTCAGCGTGGAGAGGAGAAGGTTTTGTAGAGACCTCAAAGAAGGTCCCAGTATCTGAAGGGGCCTACAGGGAAGCTGGAGATGGATCCAGGAACTGTAGCAATAGGACAGGGAGCAATGGCTTCAGACGGAAAGAGGGGAAATTTAGGTTTGATATTAGGAAGAAATTCTTTGTTGTGCGTGTGGTGAGCTGCTGGAACAGGCTGTCCAGAGAAGCTGTGGCTGCCCCATCCCTGGAAGTGTTCAAGGCCAGTTTGCATAGGTGTCTAAGTAACCTAGTAGAAAGTGTCCCTGCCCATTTCCGGGGTTTGGAACTACATGATCTTTGACGTCCCTTCCAACCCAAAGCATTCCATGATTTTATGATTCTGTTGTCTGACAGTAGATTTTTACTCCATGGTCTCTCTTCACAAGAGAGATGGAAAGCAAGACTATTTTCCTATGTGCAAAATATACTGTCCCTGCTATTTATCTCCACTCTGCAAGAGGAAATACCAGGCAATGAGTTTTTTTACTGAGGAGAGATTTAAATCCATATAAATGGCAGGAGTGTGCCCAGTTATTTGGACCAAAAGGCAAGCTGCATGCTCAGGTGATGTAAATCACCATAGTTCTGTTCAGGTTAAATATTCACTGCTCAGATCCACCAATCTGATCCAGAGAAGGGATAAGTTTCAGAACTGGTTATTATTTATTTGAAGTCAATTACTGGTTATCAATTCATGTGTATCTAACAGAAGACCGCATAAATTTATTTTAATCTCATCGGCATAATAAATCTTAATCTCTCTGTATATGAATTTCTTTGTTGCAATGCTTTTCTTTTCTGTTGAAGCTGTAAAGTAATTGGAACAAGGATGTTTTTATAGCCTGGATATGCATATACCTACACGTACTTTGGCATTTCACGTATTTTTAAATCAAAAACTCTGATGTGAAAAATAAAAATATATTAGAATATATTAAAAGAAGTTCTGTCTTCCAGATGCAAGCTCAGGGTAAGGAACCTCTTCTGAGTACTGAGTTTATCCCAACCATGCATAACATCACTATTGTAGGACTTGGGAATACAGAGAAAATCAAATAGGTCCTCAAATGCTGTTCTTTTTGGCATTCATCCTGAAACTCCAAAATACATTTTCCTCAAAATATTGATCAAAATAGGAAAATATGAAATCAAAGGGAATAGTCTCTTGAGATTACAATATGAATTAATAATGCTCTTATTGTATCAGTTGTCTGAGATGGCCTGATTTTATACCACCACTTCTTAAGACTGCTTTAACTAAGCAAACACCAGAGAAGATTCATTTACAGGATAGAAGAAAATTATTCATTAAAAACATACGGGGAAGCGTTACTTATGAACTCTCCTAAAGTCAACAGTGATTACGAGCATCTGACATCAATTAGGAATGCAACATCATGCTGCCAATCTGAAACTTTAGTATCTAAAAGTGCATTTAGAAATAGCTTGACAGCATCTCTCTGTGTCAAACAACTTGATATATCAGTATGCCTTCTGGTTAGGAGCCAAAACTCATAGGTTGGGAGAATGATTCAATTTCATTGTCTAAGAACTGATGCTACTTAGTCATCTTCCCATGATTAGGTGAAAGAGAAAAGCCAGCAGAATACAGCAGCTACAGTGGGTAGTAATGAATAGAAATTTAAACTCAGTGAAGTGTTTAGCAGTTAAACTGCAGTACAACCGTGCAGTAGAAGAACTTTCTGGAGTAAAGGAACTAGTACATAAGGAGATAAAAAACCTTTGGGTTGCTTCTATTTGTTTGAGGTTTGGGGTTTTGGGGTGTTTTTTGCTATTGTTGGAGTTTATTCTGTTTGGGTTTATGTTTTCAATTTTTTCTTTTCTTTTTTTTTTTTTTTTTTCTGTCGTTGTTGTTTTTTTTCGTTTGACTTACTTTCACTCACACATTATTCAGGAAAGAGCAGGCTATCTTGAATTAACATTCAGAAAATCTGGCACGGTGAATACTTTTACCAGAAGCGCAAAATCCTGCACAACTGATCAGCACGAGCTGTTGCAGAAGACCAGAGCTCAGTGTGATAAAAAGAGTGCGCAGCAATGAGACCAGGATATTCTCTGTTCACTTCCTGTGCTATAATGAGTACTGGGTATCTCTCTCAGTTAGACAGAATAATTTTTTTTCTATAAATAATAGTGTTTTCAGAATGGCTTTTTCACCTTTTTTCATGAAGGATATTTGTCTTTCTGGACAGGAAAGAGATATGCAACTCATTCAACACCAAATATCCTATAAATATTAAGATTAGATATTGAGGGAAAAAAAATGTCTTTTCTGAAAGGGTTGCTTGGCGCTGGAACCGTCCTCCCTGGGAAACAGTGGAATCCTTATCCCTGGAAGCGTTCACAAAGAGTGTTGATAGGGACATGGTTTAGCAGTGAACTTGGTGTCACTAAATTAATAGTTGGGCTTGATCTTAGTGGCCTTTTCCAACCTTATGCATTCTGTGATTCGAAAGAATGAGAAATAGGAAAATTTGCAGAGAGCTTCACAAATGTTGCAAGACAGTCATGGCCATGCCCAAGACAAAAACATAGGTAAAGGTTCTGACAGGCTCCAACTAGAAGATGTGCCTGCTAACCAGTTTTATTAGTCCTCCTGAAAAAACAACAAGGGCTACCAATTATATTTACAGAAAAACATTTTCTTGCAATGCATATAACCATAATCATTGCAAAGACACAGAAGCCACATCAAGATTATTAGTCATTAAATGGATTAAGAGAGATGTGTGTACAGTGAATAAAATTAAGTGTATGGAAAATGAAATACAATGTTAAACAGAACACTAATGCTGATTCAACTAAACTCTGTATAATGAAGAATGAAGAAAACACATGCTGAAAAAAAGAACATTAAGAACCTACAGAAATTCTAAAAGGTCAAAGAGTTGAGAAAGACTATTTGTATAGCTAAAGTGTGTCTGCACAATATGATGTGAAAAGGATTTACTGTACTTTTTGTTGACATTGCTTAGGAAACTGGAACAAGGTTAGTGTGTTAGGGACAGATCTAGAAAATGCTGCCGGCTGAAACTTGTGTGTTTCTACATGAATGTTTCTACGGTTCTTTTAAAGATGTGCTTGGAAGCCACATCTGTGCCCGACGGAAAGATCTGCCCAGCATGCACTTCCCCTCTGCAGCTCCTACCTGAGTGTCAGGCAGCAATGCTGAAAGGAAATGGACTTCCCAAGACTTCAAGAAGTTGAGGAGCAGAGCAAGGCGACATCTGCATTAATGCAGCTTCTGCATTTCATCACTGACTAAGTGACGTTTCTCCAGTGAGTGTGTGCTCTTGATGAGGCCATACAGAGGAAACCATCATCTTTCTGACCACATTTTCATAATTGCCTTTAATTAAGAATTTTTCCTTTCTGTGATACCTGCCATTCTGTGGGCAGAAGTTAGATAATGTTTTGTTCCTCTTAGATTGAAACAAGAAGACAGATGAGGTCAACAGCAATATCGATTAATGTCAATTATTCAATATTTGCAATCTTGAACGTGCTAGATTACCAAGTGGTATTTCATGCCTGTAAGTGACTGTTTGTTTCAGTGACTACCAGGACCCCACCTAGGACATTGTTTAAAAGCTTTTCTATCAATGGAAAGCTAAAAATCATGAAATTAAAAATGGGTTTTTTGACAAGTTTCTCAAACCTAATTTCAAGATATGCTTAATCATGAGCCTTTTTGTTTTCAGACATCTAAGATATTAAAGTTAGCTCTTTCAGTAGTTGTGAAAATTATTTTATAACTGGTTTTGGGATCATATTGTCCTTTCAGAGGTACATTTGTACTCACTTACTTATCTCATCTGCCCTTTATTTTTAAAATGCATTTTATAGTTGTGAGAATTGAAGTTCAAAATAAAATCTTTCCTCTACATAACAACACATGAAAAGACCATTTATTTCCACTTATTGTTTATTCAGAAACAATCCAAATATTGATAAGAGCTGAGATATGATGACAAATGAGATGAGAGAAAAATCACTCCCAGCTGACAGTTTTGAACTTTGCTAATTTTCAGCAGAGTTTATAGTATTGCTAATTAACATAATGGGATGGGTAAAGAGCACTCAAAAGTTACTTGTTTTCCATGGTGATGGCTGTAATATTCCCAATTCCTAGAATGACTAAAACACCTGGGTGAAAGAGCAGTTGTAAGTGCATAAAAGAGGAAGAAAGCAGAACTAAGGGTCCTGAATTCAACCACGAGGCCAGGTTGCAGAAATGGGGATTGTTCAGCCTGAGAACAGATAGATTAGGCATGACCTAATGGTGGCCTTCCACTGGTCTCCTAAAAGGCGCTAAACAGGAGAGATGCAGGGACACTGCTTAGATATAGGCAACAAGAGACGCTAAAGACGAAGATACGGAGCCGCCTGAGCCAAGCGCCGGTCCTTGGCTTCTTTCGCAGGAGCCGCCCGAGCACACCGCGACCGCACAGTGCTCTGCGACCGCACAATGCTTTTTGCGCCAAGAAGCTTTTTCACCTCCGGGAGCCGGAGAGAGCGGCACCTTCCGAAGGCGAACAACCAAGCCAAGCCACACTGGGATTGTGTGCACAGCTTGCAAACTGATAGAAAACAGTACCTTACCACTCTCCTGCCATTCCATTCACACTAACATTCCAATGCAAGTAGTTTGGACAACTGCCTTTTTGCTTTGCTAGTGGTAGGTTACAAGATCAGCAGCACCTTTGCAGCTTCCTGGTTTTGATGTGGCCATTCTTCCACTTTTTGAGGAATTCAAAAATTCATGCCTTGGTACCATTCAACTGCTTTCAAGCATCTAGACAAATTCAGCTGTGGTAACAGACAGCAACTTATCCCAGGGAAAGTCTCCAATCCCATGACAAGGAACATCAAAGAAAAACCCTATTCTAGCAAAACTGAGCAAAACGCTCAAATATGTACTGATCCAGAAGTTCCTTGGTAGGATAATGCACACTTTGCTACTTCTGGGAAGGCTCGTGTCCCTTATCCCTTTTGCCAACACAGTCTGCCTGACACAATGGCAGGGATGAGATATCTGGGAATTCCAACCAGAGAAGGCCAAGTGCAGCTATTGATTCACTCCACTTTGGGATGGATAAAGCACAGTTCCGAAATAAGAGGGACAATTTTTTCTCCTTATCCTTGCTTGTCTGGCCTCCATAGAGTTGGTCACCATTC